>VZTT01057029.1:33890-53662 GCA_013400855.1 Buphagus erythrorhynchus
TTACTCAAAACAAAATTACTTGCAGCTATGACTCATATCTTTGTGGTAGCAAAGAATATAAGATGTATGTCTATTTATGTAGCACATGCATAATAGAACATTGGAAGTTTTTTAAGGTCTCTTCTAAGAGAAGTGCGAGAGCATGGATGGAGAAAGAATTCATTGGAATCAAAGGAGGNAGGAGGACCCCAGTGGACTCTCATATGTATTTGCAAATATATACACATGCTATGGCATATGTATCAATACCTATGGGAAGAGTTGAATATCAATCAAATGGAAACATCAGAGCTAACCTCCAAGAGGCTCTAGTGATTAGCAGTCACTTATGCTCAAAGACATTCCCACCTTGCAAGCTCAGCTTCGTCCCTTGGCTTTAGACCCAGAACAGACCAGTCCTCAAGCAAGTCCTGCCTCTTTGCAGTGTTTGGCTTTGCAGTGTCCAGCACTGATTTAAATCAATGTCTCAAAGACATTGTTGGCCAAAGAAACTGCACAATTAATGTGCCTGTGAAACATATGCCACTGTCCCCAGCTTTATGTGGGTGGTCCAAAACTGAAGAAAATACAGATGAGAGATGGACCTCAGACTTTCATTATTGCAATAAGTTTTTGGAGGCAGTCTTTTTATGAAAATTTGAATTAATCTAAATGGAAAAAAGAGAAGAACAGCTTAGGTCAAGATACAGTGCTCAGAGAAGTGAATAAAACATGGAGGGAAAAGTAGCATGCTGAGAAAGATGGAGAAGGCCTGTTATGGTATATGTTAAAGATGTGGATAGGGCAGAGATAGTTCACAAAAATTTAACATAGCCCTCTCTGTGTCGGGAACGCATATGACACAAAAATTCCAATATTTTTTTATATTTGGAATGGCTTACCCTTCTCTCGCTCTACCTGAAAATGGTAAAATATATGAACAGTGACTTCCGGTGACTGAGCTCCACAAGTATCCATGGGTGTGATGCCAAAGCTTCAAATGTCGAAATCAGAACAAGACTGAGACTATTTCAGTCATTGTAGATCAATGTTCCTGGTCTAAATTAGTCAGCTGCCTGTTATGCAAGATCATACTTCCTGCTAGTCATTCTCACAGGGTATTTACAGAACACTGTAGGGGAATGGTGAGAATCTGAGTGAAGGTATTACCAGGAGGAGGCTATTTAAAAAAGAATGTACTGCATACATTTTCAGGCAGACATTTAAGTAGACATTTCTATAAAGCAATAGCTTTTCCCTTTAGGATTGTATATGCACAGATACATACATGTATACACACGTACATATATGTATAAACACACCATGTTTTCGTGTCATTGCAGGTAATGTGGGAAGGAAGGCATACATAAATATGTTTTAAAAAATATTCTAGAGCATGAAATACTTCTGCTGCTTCTAAGTAGCACAGGCTTATTTGGAAAGAGCTTTCAAAATGCAGTCTTTGGGGAAAAGTATTTCACAAATCAAAGTGATTTTCTAAAAGCTTATTTTGCCATGATAGCATTTACTAGAGTAGGAGGAAGAGGAAAATTTTGTTTTATATCACTGCTGTGCATTCAAATCTGCCCTTTTCTGGATGTTTGATTCAGTGTCCTGAGCTAAATGTAAAACATCTTATTAAAAAGATCACAACCAAATGCACATAAAATATTTCAGCATAATGATCTGCTTCTCTTCTCCTTCCTTTCTATCTTACACACTCATTTCCTTACTCTCGCTGGTTGGGGTTGCAATATAGTTCCATCTGTATGAGATAATTTCTGCCTGCTTAACTAATGCTAAAAGACTCCTTTCTGCAAAAAGATAGAACAAGTGAAGTGATTATAAGGTAGACTAGATAAAAAAAAACTCATTGAATAGCCTTTTGCTGTTTGCATCATATAACAAGATTGCTCTGTGTGCAGTGTTATCTCAATTACTGTTCTACGAATACAGTCATAAAGAAGGTGGGGGGGGAAAAGTCATGTTCCAATTTTTAACTATTATTTTTACTGTATGTTTTCATTTTTATTTCTTAAGGGGTATAGTACATGAATTAAAAGAAGCCGGATTCATTTTGTTAATAGAGAATACAGCATGATCTGCACTGATTCAGGGTCCATCTTATTTGCTAAAGCTGGAGATAAAGACCCGGAACTGTTGAATCAAGCCAAGAGTTAGGCTACTTTTTTTTTTGATAAATAGCATTTTTTCAATAGCACTTGACCAACGATGCAGGAGCTTCAGCAAACCCCGCCAAACTCCAAATGGACTGTCTAATGATTTGGCACAACTTGAGATAATGCTGAAAGCAAGTACAGCCAAATTAGTACTTGCATTCAGTTAAAATGAAATGGACTATCATATAAATAGATCAAAATTGGGCCCAGATCCTGCAATTCACTATGCAGGCAGACTGTCAAGTGCAGAATCAGCACTTTGTTGAGCAGAAATCTAATAAGGAAAAACTCTAAAATGCCAGGAAGAATTATTAGAAGAAAAACTATTTAAATCCTCCATATAACCAGAAATATTTGCTAAATACCACAGAAACTATAAATGAGTTAAGAGCACTTACTTTGAACCTGTAAATTATTCTTTAAATGTAGTAAAAATAATTTCATGCAACAATGTGTAAAGCCAGTTTAGAAAAAGTGCTAAAAAACCTTGATGACTGTTTATCCACAGCACAGCAAGTGTAAAATCAGTATTAACCAGCCCAAGAAGCAATGCACTACCTGAGCACAGCACAAGTGACACAGATTTTGGAAGAAGATTAAAGATGAGAGAGAAGGAGTGAAAGGTTAAACATACAAATCCCACAAAGAAAGGAGTCTTTAAATGCTGGGCTTTTTTGAGAATTGCAGCCTATAGTGCAGTTCCTCTGCTTCATGTTTGCTCCGCATTAAAAATAAATAAATAAAGATTAGCAGTTTAGTATTCTTAAAGAACCAGTTTTAAAGATAATTCTATGCACATTAACAGAATAGATTGCATCTCGTTATATAAATAAAACCTTATACTGTGACACAAGGATCTGCTAGGAAAGTCAGAAATCGATAGACAGAAATGCTGTGAAAAATCTGCAAACCTGAACACCAAGGAGAAAAATGAAACAAAGGAAACAGAACATGTTTCTAGACTCTTTATGAATAAAAATAAGTACAAATAATAAAGAAACAACAACAACAACAACAGAAAGCCTTACCATGATGTTTGCACAACTGTGTGTCTGTATCCCATGCTATAAATGTGGATACCTTCTATTTCCATCATCTCAGCCCCTCTAGTGGTCAGTACCTGAAGATCTTGCCTTCAGGAGGGACACGATCTATCCATATGTACAATTTGCTGTTCCTCCAGTATATTGACAGGTATTTTTTACTTAATCTTGTAATTTTTTCTGGAGATATAACTTGTCACTTTTTATTAGCATTTTTGTCAGTGCTGCTGCTACGTGCATACATTTAATTGCTAAGCAACAAAGAGTAAGCTCTGCACAGCACATTCGATTACTGCATTCCCTGTGCCATGCGTTGTTACTAATGCACTTATATAATAAGAAATGCCAAAAAAAAAAAAGGTAAAAATATTTATTTCTGTTTCCATAGCATCTAGAAGCCACAATCTGAAATCAGGCTCCATCATGATTGTACATATTTGCTTTGAGCTGTGGGCTTCTGGAATGGCATGGGCCATCCCCTCCTTCCCAGGCACAGGTGGTCCTTGGAGAGAGCTGCAAAGGGGCAGGATCCACATGAACAGATTATGGAAACTTCCACAACTGTCANAGGGCAAGTAGACCAATAGAAAGTGCACAAAAGTTAAAAGCAGAGGTGAGTTTCAGTGTTTCCATAGATGAATAGGCTAAATCTAAATCTCAGAGGTGACTACCCACGTATAGTTAGTCGTGATTCTCAGACATTAGGGAACTATTGCTGTGGCTAAAATACCTGAAGCTTTTGCAAGTGTGGTGGCCTCAAGGTGGAAAGCATTACCAGTTTTCAAAAGTTTATCAGTTTGGAAGGGATACATCTCTATTGTATCAAGAAATACTCTCTCTTCCTTTTTCTCTTTAAGTTGTAGAAAAAAAAATAGGGCAGGCAGTGTTTTCTCACCAAATGTTACACGTCACTGTCTGCTCTTCATATCAAAATGTGTATTTGCCCCGTCATCGACAGCTGCTGTCTCCAAAATCTGAGTTTGGCATTAACAAGGATTACGTAAGTCTATCACACAGGGGATAGACACTACAACTCCATCTTTCCTTTGTTGAAGTGCAGCAATGTTCACCAAAGAGTTCTCTTTACACCTGGGATGTACAAGGACAGTGGTCCCTCTTTTCTCTTGGTGTGACTATTAGCTATTTTTTAGTCAGCACCAAATTTCTTAGTGCCATATCTGCAATGCTCAGCAAGAAGAGCTTGATTGCAAGCCTACTAAGCCATGATTGTGCAGGTGTACAAACTTGCTCAACCACATACAGCCACTTTCATTTCTGCAGTTAGATTCAGGAACTGGGCCTGGGTCTCTGTGTCTCTTTGGCATTTCCCAAGTAGCCCAAATGGACCAAAGAACTAGATGTGGAGACCTGGTAAAATCCTCCCAAACTTTATTTCAGGGCACTATATACCAGGAATTATAGCAGGTATACTTTAAGACAGGATTCTAGACTATTAGCCCCAAGGATCAAGAGGAATGCTAAGAAAAGGGGTAGTTGCTTTTGAATTACAAACAGTCATGAGCACAGTCCTGCCCAACAACATTAGTATTTCCTCTGAGTTCCAATATTTTTGCAAAGAAACTGGACTTCCCCAATAGCTAATGTGTCCTTTCTCTTTTGCTGGGACTAAAACAAGGGCTGTAGCTTTCTTCTGGGCACAACGTCCTTTATACTCCCATGGGAAGACCAAGCAGAATTGTTCTAAATAAACCACAGCAGGAGACCACAAAGAACATTATCAAATTCCTAAACTAATTAAGTACAGCAGTACTTAATCATACAAAGTGCTTCTTCATTAAGCTACTCAACACATTAATTACTTAACCCCTGAAATATCATTGTGAATATATGGTTTTTATTGCTATTTCATACGAGGGCAGATGGATGCTTGGAGAGGCTATATATTTCCAAGAACTAGAGAGTCAAATCCTTTCACATACAGACCTTGCTGGAAAGCCTAGGTAAGGACAACTCTGAAAACTCCTGCTCCAGCAGATCATTTTTAGTACAGAATCAGGGAATATTCCGATTTGGAAGGGACCCACAAGGATCATAGAGTCCAGCTTTTAAGTGAATGGCCCTCATAGGGATTGAACCCACAACCTTGATGTCATTAGCAACAGAGTCTGACCAACTGAGCTAATCTCAGTTCAAATCCTGTAGCATCTTGAACCATCAGAATAGATGCCAGGGAACCAGCTGCCAATTGGAAGACCCTGTTCTCGCCTCCTGGGTCACTTTGGGAAATAAATACAGAACAAAATTACCAACTTTCTAGCTACTAGAAAGAGCTCATTGATTTTCTTATGACCCAGAGTCCCACAGTTCCTCAGACCAAGGATTCAACAGACGGTAGCACAGAAAAGAAGTCTCACATCACTTGGCTTCTAGATAGAAATTTTAAAAACCCATCAAATGAGGTAAATTAATGGCATATCACATTATACTTGTGTGCTGATAACAGTAAGAATTTAATCTTTTTTGTACCATATAACTTCCTCGCATTCCAAAACTACTACATGAATAGGGTGTGCTTCTACATTTCTTAACATATAGCTCATTTCTGGATCCTCACATTGAACATTAATAGCTTCTTCTGCTTAGCTCAGGACACCAGAATGACCTTGTTTGATGGGATTTTTCCTAAACATCACTCTGATCACCAAACGCATCTGGGCCTAGCATAACCTTGAATTCATTGACACAAACTCATAAAAATTTTCTGGGCTCAACTCTAAGTGATGACTCTGATGTGACTGTGAAGCATTAGGTACACAACACGGTCTCTAAACTGTGAGCTGCAGTGACAACATGTGCAATACAGCCAGCAGGGAGGGAAAAGGAGAGCTATATATGATCATCTTAACGGTCACACACTTTACAGCAGAGGGTTCAAATAAATGCTTTGTTATTCCTCCATTTTTATAATTGCCCTTTAATGCCTCCAAAGAGGAATTGCTGTCTGGCAATAATCTGTTTGGCTTCAAGAAGGAAAGTATACAGCTTATGTGCAGGTAAGCACACAGGTCCTTAGCAACAAGACTATGTTTAATAACTCCTTTAATTTTTGGTCAGCCTTGAGTTGGTTACACAGGTGGACTAGGTGATCATTGGAGGTGCCTTCCAATTAAAATAATGTATCCTTCTGTTCCATTCCATTCCACAGGGTTGGGCACACCAGTCACAGACCCCAGGGCAGGTAGGGTGATGCCCAGTCTAGCTGGGGGCTGGACATCACAGCAGCTGTGGACTAATGGCATTTGAAAAGGGATTTTTTTCCCCTAGTAAGCCTCATTAAAAAGCATGTCTACTTACAATAAAAATGAAAGGGATAGTAAGCCTGCACTTTGCAGACTCTTAGCATTCTTTTATCAAAAAAGCACTCCCAGCAGCAGTAGCCATTGTTCATACTTCCCAAATCATGAGGGTTAATGGGATCACCCTTCAACGAGGTGGCAAGACAAGCCTTACTGGACTCAGAAAAAAATCTTTTTCTGAAAATAATAAAAATTGATAGATTTCTCTCTATTAGGAAGGTATTTTTCATGGACCAGATCCATCTTGCATAGACCACCAGAAACAGGATAATTTTCAGCCAGTACTAAGCTAAATATATATGTATTCCTAACTCAAAGCAGCTTTAAAGACTGGACGACTTCCAAGACTGGACTCAGAAGCCAAAATAGAACTATGAATTAAAAAGATGTTTTCAAGAGGTGTGTTTGTAAAAGTCTCAAAGATACTTCTCAGTTCAGTAAACAAAGCTTGCATTTTGGTTGGTTTTTTTTTCCTTTGCAGAGAGATCATTCAAAGGAAGCCAAAACTAAACATTCACTGACAACATAAGGAGCACCCAATGGGGTACCTCCTCAACTGCAGTGCTTTACACATACTTAACATCAACAAGTTAAGTTTCCAAGTTTTTTTCAGAGCTATTATTTTCACTTCTTCCATATCCACCGTTTTTGTGAGATTTGTCTTTAACCCGATCTGCTAATGTGCTAGCAGTGTGCCCACCACTGTGAGAATTTTATCCAGCAGCCAACTAAGGGGCTGAATAGTAGCTGTGAGCTTTATTTTTGCAATATTAATAATTTAAACTTTCTATAAAACAGTTTGTTAGAGATGGGCATGAGGGAATTATAGGGCTTTCTGTAATTTAGTACCTCAGAGTGATGAACAGTACAGCACATCTTCAAGCACTTGTCCCCAAATCAATTCTTCGTTGCTTGTAAGGTAGAGGCAGGGAATGTTTTATTCACAAGATTTTAGGAATGGCTAAATGCAGCTCAAATGACAAAACTTTTAGAATATGTACTTTATGTAAGCTTTCAACCCAATAGAAACTGTTAAGATTTACACATGTGAGAAAAAGAGATCTTCAGTTTCTAAAGTTGTGAAGTATATTCAATCTCTGTATTCTAAATCTTGCTCTCATTATAGTAACTGAAAAATCCTTCTCAATTTCAAACATTTCCATCAGTTCAGAGTGGGGTGGAAGTGGGGGACATCCCACAAAATCCGTATCAATAATATGGGAGTGCAGAGACAACAGTAAAATTCTAGGAATTATTCAAATCTTAGACTAATATCTCTCTCCATGGAGGCAAAAAAAGTATTTGATGTATATTTATCATTCTGTAGAAAGAGCTTTTTGACATGTGAGAGCTTTTTGTGAAAAGAGGCCTTTGTCTGCTGGTTTCATTTGCTTATGGTAACAAGAACAAAATACCAAAACAGAAAGTTACTAATTTTCAGTGGTCTTTATTAACATAGCTGTATTTGCATATCAGGGATCAAACTGAAAGGCTCTTATCTGCATTTCCCAGAGGAAAAAGGATGGGAAGATGTAAACATTAAGACTGTTTTGAAAGTAGAACTCTATTCTCTGTAGCTCTTGCCATATACCAGCTCTTACGTTCATGCCAAACATGAACAAGTTTGCTTATGTCTTTGTTTAGTCCAAATTAGTCCTGCAGGGGATAAAAGACAATATAAAAGACCTATTGGAGAAAAAGTAAAAATTTGAAACTTTCAGATATTGAAAATCAGACTGAATTTCTTTGGAAAGAATACTGACTAGGCTGAAGAAGGCCATCGCTCATTCTCTAAAATAATGAAGGCATGGGATGAGGTGTACTTTGGTTTCCTGATTATAATAAAATTGGAAATAAATTTTTACTGTATGTAATGTGAAGAAGAAAACAGTGATGTTCTACTGGCATGCAAAGAAAGTGCATCTGAAATAGTGTTGTATTATGTACAATAGAAAATTATGTATAGCAGGATTATGCAATATGCTGCCCCTCACCAACACTAGTAAACATTGAATGTTTTCATAAATGGAACAACAGCATCCATTATGTTGTCTCAAAATACATATGCTTTATAATTGACATTATTAAAAGGGGAAAAGTCTGTTCTGCAAAAGCAGAGCAGTTAAGTGATGCTCATAATCCCTACCATGTAGTCCATTAACCTCAGAAATTTTAAGTAGCTTCGTAGTCATCCATGGCATTTGAGATTTCTCACAGCTTCAAATCTGTGGGCAGCTTCACAAGCTTTTTGTAAAGTTTGTCATGACTAGGACATCTGTAAAATTCCCTCCAGACCTTTCTTCAATTCATCTTGTGTTAAGCAGTCAGTAATTGACATATCTGAATAAGGATAAAGGTACATCCCTAAAAACATACTCTACTGAATGCAATATCTTTTTTGAAAGATTTATTGGTAATTTTACGTGCTATAAGATATTAAAAGCATTCTGTTTCTTAATCTTACCTTTTTCTTCCCATTTCAATGTGAGTTTTCAATGAGCAGCATTCCCAGACAAGACTCATAGTAAGAAGTCAAAATAATCAGATATGAATCTTCTGCCTTTTCTGAACTAATCCACGATTCAACATAGGTGTCCTCACTATTTACGTGAAATAAACTATTTATTTTAGAGTCAGATGAAAAATTGCAACACTGCCTAACACGTTGCTTAGAGACAACTGAAAAATTTTCTTCCTGCATGTGTACTTGGGAAATATGAAAGGCAGAACCAGGATGCTAAATTTTGGCAAAGTGTTTTTTGTTAATTCCTTTAGTCCACAGAGAGAAGAAATTGGTGAAACTTTGTTAATTCTGATCTCATGGAACTGGCCTTCTTTTCCTAGAAGGAACTGATTTGGGACTTAACTGCAATAATAATAACACCTTTAAGTTACCACTCATAAATGCACTTGTAGGCCTGACGAAAATGCTTTTGTACTTCCAATACAGATATATGAGATGGGCCTAGCTGAAAATACATATGGGGATTATGATAGAGGAATTCAGAGAACTGCATGAGGATGTAATTTCTTCCTCTCTGGCTGGCAGCACCAAATAATGTTGCACTGCATAATGTGAGATATTATGAAAAAGATATTTAGATACTCAGAGCATGCTAATGTCTAAAACAGAGGCACAAAAATACACTGGATGTTATATCTCAGGGCATCAGTTTGATTATTTTAGTACTAGAGGAGAAGAAACAATATATTCACCCTCTCAGAAGTCAAATCCTGACAATCTAACTTGCAGTTCACCTTGTGTGATGAAAAATCTAGATGTAGAGCTTCCAAACAGCACATGGATGAACAGCTTTAGCTGCCTAGGATTATCCATAAAAAGACCCATGTCTGAGCTGCTGGTCTGGGATTTTGAATCTAAGGCTTCAAATTACAGAATCTTTGAGGACTATATGTGCTTGCAGTCTTATGAGCAGAGAGAAGAAAAATCAATCGTATTTGTTATCTGAGTACTAGGGAAAGATAGTTGCTTTAGATCTTGTGTTGTACTACACAACTAAATTTGCTAAACTCAAACAAAATTTTCAGTGTCTCATTGGTATCAGGGTAGCTCTGATTTCCCAACTCCTGGTGACCACAGGCAGCAATCATACTGAATGGCTTAGCATGCTTCAATACTGCCATGCCAAGCCCTTCTACATCAGCACAAAACTCCTCTTGGCCTCACAGATTTCCTACTCTACATATTGGCCGTAGTTTAAGCCCACACTTTGGCAGAGCAGGTCCCTAAGTCTCCAGGGATTTCCAGAAAAGGCCCCTCTGGAAGCTGCTCAAGCTGCTGCATCCCTAGCAGAGCCCATGGAGCCCCAGCAGGCTGGAGAAGGCAGCAGCTCCCCCTCCGCTTCCAGCAGAGCCCATGGAGCCCCAGCAGGCTGGAGAAGGCAGCAGCTCCCCCTCTGCTTCCAGCAGAGCCCATGGAGCCCCAGCAGGCTGGAGAAGGCAGCAGCTCCCCCTCTGCTTCCAGCAGAGCCCATGGAGCCCCAGCAGGCTGGAGAAGGCAGCAGCTCCCCCTCTGCTTCCAGCAGCTCCCACGGTGCCTCAGCTCTGCTCCAGCCCACGGCATGCTCTGAGTCACAGCTCCCAACGTAAAAGCTCCATCTGCAAGAGGGTTCCTTCTCTGCAAGCAATGGGAGATAACACTGACTAGGGGAAAAAAGGCAGGATGCGCCATTCATCTGAAGAATGATGCTGTACCAATGTCCCACATCCTCACTCAGCTCTTGGGTTGATTCAAACTTGTCCAAATGGGGGGTGGAAATTTGTATTTGCTTGACATGCAAGAGAAAACACTTCAAATTAAAGACAAATAACATATATAAAAACCTTTTTTTTTTTTTTTAATGCTTACTAGTGCTGTCTATGAGTCACTTTTTTTCCCCCAAAGAGAATGGTAAACTAACTAAACACTAAGTATATGTTTGGTAAAACAGAATATCTAAATTTGTTAGATACTTTATAAAGGTCATGTTCTGTAATACCACACTGATCACCACCTGATTAAATTGCCTACTGCTCCAAATTTAATGAGAGACTGAAAAGTCTGAATGGTAATTGGGATAGATGATCCTTTAAAGAGGGAAAGTGAGTGGGTAGTTAGTCGAAGCACAGAAGAATGCTTATTAATGTGGAGGTGTAAGAAGTCCTTCCTGAGAAGAACAATTAAAAACTATTTTATTTGGAAAACACTGAATTTTTATTTGTGTTGCTTCACTGAAATCCTGGACACAGTATCAATTCTCTAATGGGGGAAAAAAAAGGAACAAAAAAAATCCATCAACCAATAATCCAGAAGTCTGTCTTCTGCCTACAATTTCACACTCTATGGTAAATTTAATGATTTCAAATTTTTTAGTATGAAATTTGTCATTATTTTCAGGAACTCTCTAAGTGATTTGTCTTGCTCTGTTTTTCTTAAAAGTTTTTAACTCCAAACAAAGCCACCATCAGGAAATCCAAGTACACAAAAAGATATAAAGACAAAGGCAATAATAACTGACTGAAAATTACAGAACTACTACATTAGGAAAAAAGCAATAATTTAATCTTAATTAATATAAAGTCCCTTAAAGACATTAAGTATTCTTTATGCTCTTGCAGTAGATTACCAAAATGTTTTACTGGGAGTTGAAATGGCACTAAAGTAAAGTGGTGATAAATATGTTACTCAGATGTTCATCAGAAATACAGTGACAAAGGGGCAGATCTTATAAAAATGACTCTATTTTTAAAATCATAATCTGATCTTTTTCTGCTTAAAAGATAGGGTCAATTTCAAATAAGTATTATTTAAAGGAAATCACATGAACTGCATTATATAAAAGATCAAGCAAGGCAATTGCAATAGATATTCTGGGTTCATAATCAACAGAATTACTGATACTTTTATATCTTTAAGTCTGCAATTCTAGTCATATTTTACTCTGAGTGAAAAATGCATATCAAAATTCCAGACTGACTTTTTTGAAGTTAAAATGTGCCATGAAAGCAATATTTAAGTTTACATTAAAAAAGGGGGGGGGGGAAGTAAGCATTTAAGACCCTGTTTTAAAAATATCATTTAAAACTGGTAATTCAGTGGTTCTGAATTAAAGGGAAAAAAATAACATAACAAAAATCTTTTAACTCTGTTTTAGTTCTGTGAAATTACTAGTCCAGCTGTCAGGAGCTATGACTAGGAGCTATCCTCCTCAGGTCCCAGACAGGAGGATTGCACAAGTGCCCCAGCCTAAAAGCTCTTTCAGAAGCCATATTTGATGTTCCTTGTCTGTTCTGTGCCAGGAGCATGTCAAAATACAGATGAATTGTGGTTCAAAAATGGGGTTAAAAATCTGTCCTCAAACATATGACTGAAGTTTGTTGCTTAGGTGAAAGGTTCACTAGTTTTCTAGTTCCCAATTTTCTTTTCTTTCCGAGCAGGTATTTTATTTAGAGCCATATCTGGCTGAGTGAAAAGGACAGACATAAACTTCTTGGTATAAAATCTGTGACAAGGTGCTTGGGAAAGTGGAAAAATGTACAAAACAACAGCAAGCACAAGCTATAAGCAGCAGAAGAGATTGAAGCATGAGCAACCACCAGCATGAGCCACCACCAGCGTGAGCAGCCTGGCCTCTTCCCAAGCTGCCAGGAGAAATGAACTTCAGTAAAAACTTATTTCCCTTCTTAAGAGAAGGCAACTGTGATTTCAGGCAATTCCCACCAGGTCTATTATTATTTACAATGGAGGCAGACCTCACTCTTGGCTCTTGCTCAAGAAGAACAGGCAGAGGGGGAGAGCTCCAACAACTTTCAGAAGAGAAGAGGCGTAACTCTTCACAGCATATTCTTGGGTGCAATGAGAAGGGACTTCATTGCTAATTATGGCTTATTAGTGCTATTGCATATTAAGTTATCATAGAAGGGGTTCAGGTTAGAAAGTACATTATCATTTTGAAAATCTTCTGACTTACCTTTCCCTGAAGAGACTGAAGTCCTTTTGCCTAAACCGTGAATCAAAATTACCTCTCTCTAGCCCAATGGTGTTAGCCTACCTCCACAGGCTTAGAGAAGACACCCCAGTCCCTGACAAGAGGTCTGCCCTACCCTCAGACTGAGAAATTTCACGTAGAAAGGCTACCCTTGCACCATTTGTCCCTGTCATGTCCTGTAATAGGTAAAAGAGACACAGCAGAACAAGACCTGGATGGGTGAGAGGGTCACAAATTTGGCATAACCTGCATGGGAACCACATCCATCAACAATTCAAGTCAATCCTTCAACTCTTCTAACTTCAACAAGGGTCATGTAGCACTTGCTCCCTGGTCAGCCTTGTGTGCCCAAACACACAAGGTAAGGTAGTGAGATTGCACCAGCTGGGGGCTTCTTCTGATGCTTGGAACATGCCATAGCCTCTCTCCAACAAAAAGCACACTACAATAAATATCCCTTTACTTCACCATATGCTCTTGCCAGGTGGGGGATTTGGACCTGTTTGAATGTGGTTGTGTAATTATGACTGAACTCATTCTGAGGTAGAGGAAGTTTGGAGAGATTCCTCCTCCCTCTCCCTTAAGCAGGGGATAGTGAAGAGCACCCATGGCAGAGGCAGCTTTTTCTCTTTAAATCCCTCCTCATTTTCAGACTTTGAGGAAAAATGAAAATCTACCAATGTTTCTGCTGAAATTCAATTTTCAGGCCTATATATACCAGATGGTTTTCAATTCTGGGAGGAGAAGGGAAGGAAAAAAAATAAAGGATAAGTAAAAAGAGAGGAAGAAGAGAGACTGTAAAAGCTAGCTTAAATACTTGCATCATATTATTTCTAGGACGGTTTCCATTGCCCAGATGCAAGTGGCATTATTAGATAACCATTTGGCAATCAAGTCTGCAAATCACTGTCTTGGAGAAAGACACTCCTGGACAGAATAGAGAAAGAGGAGGAGCAGGTAAGAGCATGACAGTTACAATTACTCAACTAGACAGTGGTTATTCATCTAATCTCTAAAGAGAAAACACATTTTATTATTCACTCTGTCTAAACTCTGTTGTGAAAGCCTGGTTCTTTTATACATTGAAGACTGCATTACTGAAGTACAAGATTAATATAAATAACATTTACATTCAACTCCTAGTTCCTATGTCACAAAGCTTAAGAATGCCAAGCAGATAAATCCAAACAAACTGAATTTCAAGCAGATAAATGCAACAAACCAAATTTCCATTTAATGATAGGAAGACTCAGGAATAATAAAGCATGAAAATATAATAATGGAAAGGAAAATAAAAAAAGAAATCCCTTCTTCATGTTTGGTTTAATTTTATTCTCTGAGAGGTACACATTGCAATTAATTGTGCAGGCTATATACTAAACATGAACACTTAATCATGAAAATCACTGTAAGTTATTGATTACTCTCAAGAATCTGCTGATCACAGAACTTGTTTCTTCTTGATCCACCTTTACAAAACTGAATATTAATGCGCAACAAAAATAATACTCTTTGCATGCAAAACTTATGTATTTCACTGAAGACACCCCCACTTCCTCCTACCGAACAGCTGTGTACAATAGTACATTCCAAAAAATTTTCTTTAATGCTAGAGCACCAAAGAATAGATGAGGTAAAAGGAAGTCTTTTTGTCAAATGCCTTGTTTAGTAAAGACACTTGCATGTATTTTTATTTTATTTACAATTTTAACAGCTGGTATCATATTACATAAGTTTTTCCAGGCCAGAATTATTTTACAATTAAGCTATCATCTGAATGAATCTTAAAGAATTTATGGCACTTTCTGCTCCATCTATTGGTGAAAAATATATTCAAGCAACAAAAGAGGTCTGACTAGGAAAGTATGTATTATGGATAGACATACAAACCTCTTGCTAATCAACTATTCATGAGTACAGCCAGAGCATAGACCCATTGAGAACTGCATTTTCAGCCTAAATTAGGAATAGTAAATCTACAAATGGATATATTAGCTAACAACAATATCTAAAAGTATCTATCTTGTTGGTAGTTGGTGCACCAAATAAGGTATGTAGTGTCTTGCTATGTGCAAAGACATGGTCTGAAATTCAAGGCTTCTGATAGTTCTGTTATGGAGAAAACTTACCTGATGGTAATATATCTCTTGTCTCAATGTCCTAAGTTTAAGCCCACAGGCTCATGCTAATGTCTTGATCCATTTCAGCCTGTAGCGAATTTGTAAAAGATGGCATTCACCAAGTCAGGGTAATTTCAGTGCTACAATGGGTGGTTCTGGGATGATTTATTTCAGGATAGGTTTTTCATACGGTGCAAATTGCAAATGCTTGGTGGTGTACTAAGGAGCCTCCTGGCTGGAAGGACCTGCAATGATCAGGCATGCAGATCCAGCACCAATTTTCTTTCATACTGTAGGAAGTTAATGCATGATGACCAAGTGGTATTCTCAGAAGTTTGATGCATTTTTACTAGTAAAGTATTCTTTATGATCAGCAGCTTCCTTTGGATTGTGCATTGGGCCTTCTCTTGGCTTATTTTCCTGTTTGTTATGCAGTGTCCTGAGTGTGTACATAATGCTTAACCACCTAGCCCTAACTTTAAGAGTTAAATCAACTTCTCAGGAAGCTGCAGAAGCCATTTCCTTACTGAAGGACAGTGGAACTGTGGCTAACACCCTTGAATGAAATGGCATTGCACTGGAGCTTTAGATACAAGATAACCATCATTTGTCTGTATAGAACTAAAGAAAAAAATTAGGATTTTCAATTTCTGATTTTAAAAAGTACTTGGTTCCAAAGCTCAAGGAAAAGGTGGCTGAAAGCTCTACAGTGATTGCTAAAGCTCTTGCATCATTGAGCAGTGGTAGAATTGAGTCATTTCCCTTGGATCACTGCAGTGAACTCCCTGTACTTCAGCAAAGGGCTCACGATGACCCAAACTTCTCCATTCAATGCAGACAGCTGTCAAGCTCTCCTGGCAAGCACTATCCAAGGTGACACAGAAGGTAGGTGAGATTGGGGCTTGCATCTGGCATTAACACACAGCAAAGGGTAAAGATAGAGATGAGAAAAGAATAGGGTAGAGGGAATCTGTCATGTATTTTTTAAAGAAAAGAGTCAACATGTTTCCCATGGACTGAATATAAATGGATGTAAATGTTGATAAAGTTGCATGGAATGCAAGAAAGAAGAGCCTGTTGGAGATACTTTGTCACCTGACAATTGCACAGGCAAGTGGAAAACCTCATATGAGAACTACTCCTAAAAAGAAGCTGTGGGTTTCTCCACAAAGACTTCCCACATACTGGTGTTTCCCAGGGCTCAGTGCTGGCCAGCCCTGTTTAATGCCTTTATCAATGAATTGGACGCGGGGATTGATGCTTCCTCAGCCAGTTTGCAGATCACACCAAGTTGGGTGGGAGTGTTGATCTGCTGGAGAGTAAGAAAGATCTATAGAGGGATTTGGACAGGCTGGATCAATGGGCTGAGGCCACTTTTATGAGGTTCAACCAGAATAAGTGCCGTTTCCTGCCCTTGGATCACAGTGAACCCAGGCAGTGCTGCAGGCTGGGGGCAGAGTGTCTGGAAAGCTGCCTGGTGGAAAAGGACATGGTTGACAGCAGCTGATCACAAGCCAGCCTGTGCCCAGGTCGCCAAGAAGGCCAGTGACATCCTGGCCTGTATCAGCAATGGTGTGGCCAGCAGGACCAGGGCAAAGGATTGTCTCCCTGTACGCAGCACTGGTGAGGTCACACTTTGAATCCTCTGTTCAGTTTTGGGCCCCTCACTACAGGAAAGACATTGAGGGGCTGGAGAGAGTGCAGAGAAAGACAGTGGAGCTGGGGAAGGGTCTGGAGCACAAGTCCTGTGAGGAACAGCTGAGGGAGCTGGGGTCATTCAGTCTGGGGAACAGGAGGTTCAAAGGAGACCTCATTGCTCTCTACAACAGCCTGAAAGGAGGGTGTAGTGAGGTGGGGGTCAGTCTCTTCTGCCAAGTAACAAGCAGTAGGATGAGAGGAAATGGCCTCAAGTTGCAACAGGGAAGGTTTATATTGGATATCAGGAAAAAAATTCTTCACCAAAAAGATTGTCAAACATTGAAACAGGCTGCTTAGAGAAGTGGTGGAGTCACTGCCCCTGAAGATATTTAAAAGATGTGTAGACATGATGCATAGTGTCATGGTTTAGTGGTGAACTTGGCAGCACTGGGTTAATGATGGGTCTTGATCAGAACTTAGAGGTCTTTTCCAACTGAAATGATTCTGTGATTCTTTTTTATAAGGGAAGCATTGCTTGAACTAGTAGGCATGAAAAGTAATGTCTCCTTATTTTAGAATTAAAGTTTTCAAACATGCTTGTCAAATATCACTGAAGGGCACCTTTTTTATTTCAGGAACAAGAGACAGAATAGATGTTTTTAGGCAAAATATCTACATTACTGGCCTCTGGTGAGAGTGGTGAGAGAAACTGAACTACAGCTGAACTTCAAATTCCCAGTCACTAAGTTTTATTTAACAACCCGATTTTAAAGATGCTGAGTTCAATCAGTTGTATATAATTTTCTGATGCTGGATATTCTTTACCTGAGTATGGCTATGTTAATTAAAATATCACTGTATCTTTGCTCCCCATTGGACTCCTACTTTGCAATGGGCCACATTTTAATAAAGGAGAATGTTGTCTTCTGCACCACTGATACCCATCCAGACCTCCTTGCAGAGGTTTCCTCCATTCCAACTGTGTACAAATGAGTGCAAGGGGGAAAAGTAGCTACAGATCTAATATGAATGAAAGTAAAACTTCAGCCTCTCTTGCTCACAGGCTGCCCCCTTTTTTTTACTTCTACTTTCAGAGTATTGTGAACACTGGAATTAATAATATTTGCTGCCTCTGTTTTTTCCTTTTTTATAAAACCATGCTGTAATAAAATTTGAGACTTCTCCAAAAGTCTTCACAAAAATCAGATGATGAGAGATACTTAATTAATTGAAAATATTAAAGTAAGAATATTAAAATACCTTTTTCCTCAGTCTTCAAGTTTTCACTGAAAGAAATTTGCATTTGCTATTTTCCTTACATGGCTTTTAGTCATATGTCCAAGAAGACAGATTAAAGTTTAATTATTTCCATTCACCTTGCAATGTTCAAAATTAAGGTGCTGTCATGAAGAATGTGTATGAAACCTTAACTAAAATAATAATAAGGTCTTTTTCTTCTATTCCCATGTAGCAGAAAATAAATACTATGGACAACAAGAAAAAGTTTCTTACTAATATTTAATTGGAAGATTTGACAGAAATTTGAGAAACTTATTTCTTGTTTGTAACTTAATTAAAAATAATAACATAATTTAATTTCTGTGAATTGTAATCTGCATTTACATGAATTGCAAACCAGAGGAAAGAGTTTATACATTAAAAAGCAAAAATGCTGTATGCAAGTCCTTTCTGCACACACAAGTATCTTACTGTAACTATAGTTTCATATTTGAGGTCAAAATTACTGGTGATAGGTGATCTTGGAGGTATTCCACACTGTCCTCCATGTCAAAAAGATTGCCACAGAGCTGCTCAATGAGCATACAAAACCAGTTCAGCTAACCCAAATGTCACTAGTCTAGGTGACATGGTTACAAGCTTCCCTTCTACAGCAATAAATCTATGAGTGGGAAAATTACTGCCTTTTCAGTTCCTCCAAATTTTCTGTTTATGTGCAGTTTTGTCATTTTCCTTAAAGCACAGAGGTAGCAACATATAGCCCCACTATAAAATGTGTATTTGTGTTTTAATTAGGTTCATTTGGCAGAAGCTGAGAACAAGCTGGCAGAATTTGGCCTCTCTGGAGGACATGCAGCAGCAGCCACTCAGTCATGGGACACCCCTGCCTTGGCAGGACAGTGTCAGGATCTAACCTGGCTCATTCCCAGTGCTGCTGGTTCATCCTCAGCTATTCTCATGGATGCTGCCAGTGCATTACTACTGTGTCTTATTAACACCTAAGTAAATTCTCCTGGGAGCAACTTGCAAGACACTGTACATATTTTTCATTAGAATACAAGATGTGCATGATTCAGTATCCGTGCCCTTTTTAAATCCCAAGTTCCCACCAGTTGCAGCAGATGTGGCAAGAGGCAAAGAACACAAAAAGTGGTTGACTGAAGAAAATGGCCAAAGATCAGAACAGAAAGTATGGCTTGAAAAAAGTTACCAACTGAAAAAGATTTTTAGAGCCTCTACTCTATACAGAGTAGGGTCACTGTCAGCTTCTTTTGCCTTTTTAANATAGGATTGCCAAGAGGTTGCAACCTGTTCTTCCAGGCACTAAGTTTTCTACACAGATACATGACTTCTCAAACAGCCTTTCCAGTACAAAGTGAGCATGAAGGCAAGAATATGTATAATTTACTGCCTTGACCCAAACATTTTAAACCTTACTTTGCTTTGGTTAACTCAGATTACTACTCAGAAATGTTTCTTTAAAAAAAACGCGTGTCTTTTCAGTAATAATGATCAAGCTAAGAAATTGGATTCAAAGTACGTCTTGTTTCCAGGGAACACCAGTATTGAGTGAAATGGGAAGTTCAGAGGTAGAGACAAACTTCCTCATCAAGGAGTGAACCCGGAGTGAGGAGCCTGAGGAAGAGGGGCAGAGGAGGAAGTAAATAGCACCAAAGTGGAGAACCAGAGCTGTGACAGGCTGGAAATGAGACAGAAAGGATAAAACTGATCATCATCAGGAATTTAGGATACTCAGCATCATTATTCT
>VZTT01057029.1:86257-115428 GCA_013400855.1 Buphagus erythrorhynchus
TTTTGTGCTAGGACATCTCAACAAAACTCTCCCAGTGGCCTGCTTTATTCTACTGTGTAGGAGTCACATAGATACAAAGACATTCAGTTCAAAAATTATGAACAAGGTAAAAGAGGATGTTTTAAGTATAAAAGTTATCACAACAAAAATAAGAAAGGAAACATCCTAGCTGTACACCTGCATTTATGGTGCTGATATCACAAATCTTTCCTGCTGTGAAGCAAGCTCATACAAGAAGTTGTGAATCATTACTTCAACTATCCAGGAAGTTACTTAATGGTTTATAATTTATTAGTATTTTGGCTTTTAGAAATTATTTGATAAATCAAATTTCAGACTTATTAAGAGCTAAAATTAGAAATCACCTATATAAATGGGGGAAACTGAAGTCTCCACTGTGTAAGGATCAGAGTCTGTAAATATTATTTGGTATTAAACGTCAAAAAAAGGTTTTTATACTTCTGTCACTTTGGAAAAGTTGACACTCTAGACATAAATCTATCATTAATGGGAGACCCACCGAGATGAATCAGATGTCTGATATTTCATTTAGCCATTCTCCCTGCCCAGGTGAAAGTTGCCCTGAAAACTGGGAACCAGGCATAATTTTTCCAACAACTGCTTTGTTGTTCTATGTAAGCCAAGTCCATTGAGTCACTTTTTGGCCCAAAACCCAAACTGAAGCAGCAGCATGCCACAGAGTTCATGCATAGGCAGAACTGGGACATTTCACTCCTGATGGACAACTGCAAGTGACAGCAGAAAACCAGGGAAGGATGGATTATTTTTAGGAATACTTATTTCATAGATTTATGCTATACAATTCTTTCATGCAAGGAGAACAAACAGAGAAGGATGCTTGTGCCTAATTCATGCCCTTGGCAATGTTTGATAGCACGGGGGGATATAGATTTCAGAGCACAAAGCAACTACCTACCTTCCCCAATGAGGAGGCATTCTTATGGAAATAATAGATTTCTCTTTAAGACAGAAATATTACCCACATTTCATTCAGTGTTGAACAATAGGATAGTTTATTGTAAACCCCAGTCATCTGGAGAGATTTTGCTGAAGGTGGGATAAAACAAGGATAGGTCTCAGTAAACAGATGATAATTTTTTCAGTACCAGTTAAACAGTTATACTTCTGGTGGTGATTTTTAAGGAGGGAGATCATCATTTGTGCAGTCAGTTTTTAAGAATACAAAATTGGAAGAGTGGTAGGGCAGTTTTAATCTGTGAGCTGATGATACCACACTGTTAAAACTATGTAGCTTCAATGCATTGCTCTAATCTTTGATCAGTTTAGTGTGTACATTCCACTAGGTGACCCAAAGATGCACACAGAGAAAGGGCTTTTTTGATGCCTATTAAGGTGGAAAGACAGAGGTAGAACACACAGAAATGTCTCTGTTTCTCTGCAGTTGGTGCTACTCCAGTGCAGTGGGAGGAATCAGGGGAGCTTGGGGAATCCCCAGGAGTGTTACTTAGCTGGTAGTCATAAAATACCTGATACACTCTTGGGGATAGTCTTAAACTGAGCACTGGAGATGAAACTGCTGTCTCACCTCTTGAGAGACAGGCAATAGAGGCATACCTTATCTACAACATGAGAGATTGAGCTGCAAGTCAAATATCTGACAAATGGAGATGAGAGAATCTTATCTTTTAAACGGCTGCCATGAGCAGTTACTGTTAGTTAACGTTCATCTTTGAGGATTTTTTTCATTTTGCACAGTTAGAAAAATGTTACTAATGTTACTCAGACCACAGAGAGCTCCAAAATTTAGCTGTCAGAGGTCTTGCAAAAAAAAANTTTTAAGGGGTTTTAAAAAAAAAAAAAAAAAAAAAAAAAAAAAAAAGTTCCTTCCTCTTTGGTAACGCTCATTTAAGTATTTTGTACAAAGCAGAATTACTTTATTAGAAAAATTTCCCCAATTTTAGAGTACTGGAGTGGGGAAGAACTCTGAAATTAATCAGAGGAATATTTGGATCTGTGCCAACTACATCCTAGGACAGCAAGCTAAGTACTCCCCTATAAAGAAATTAACAATTAATACTTTTCTTCAGCTCTCTACATTTTAGGGGTTTTGTAAGGCTTGCAGGGGGCAGTGAGGCTGTACAAAGTTAGTTCTCTGACCAGGAAAAGTTTTTTACTGTTTTGGGGTTTTTTTTTGTTTTTTGGTTTTTTTTTGCATGATGCTTCTAGAGTTTTCATTTGCCATCAGAGAAATAAGCACAAGAACTGGTGAAAGGGTACAAGAACACTGTTTTGTTGGCAAATGTACATGTGGAATGACTTTATGTATCCATTTTCTTAACTACAAGCTAAAGTAAATGTAGTTTTAGAGGCTTTTTTTTCTTTCTGTCTTGACTATCCAGTTGAAAATAGATTGTTTTCAGCTTGTTTGTTTTTAATTCTTCATTTCATGTTGCTTTCAAGGAAATGTCACCTCTCAAGAACAAAAGGTTAAGTCATGCAATGCTGAACTATATAATCAGTCTGCTTGACAATCCTAGGCTGCTGAAAATATTAAAGAATGAGCACCCAACTAGTAGACAAGCCATCTCCCCTGACATAATTTCCCTTTTCAGTGTTTTAATTATTCTCATGGGTCATCCCATCTTCATGCTCATCAGCATTGATGTTACCTCATGACTGGTAAACACCAGCAATTTATTTTTTTCAAACCCGAATTGAGAATTGGCAATGAAATTTCCTGAGTCTGTCCCAGTTGCACTGGTGTGATGAAAGATTAAAGAGCTCTGTCACTCAGCATTTGCATTGTTTATTCCAGCCAAAACCCTATTAAAAAAGCTACCAAAAATGTTTTGACACAGACAAGATTCCAAAGTATAAGCAGCCTGTTTATTTACACAAATGTTCTGTACAACTAATGCAATATCCTACTGAATTTCAGACTGCCTTAGACTGATGAGTTTTTGTTACTCACACACACAAAAAGCCATGAGGTAACTGCAGCTAATTTGCTTTTGGAGTGCTTGGAGAAAGTGGCAATTCATTTTGTGGCTCTCATTTAAACACCAAGAGAAGATATTGTGATCTGTGAACTAGAACAGAAATATTATTGTTATGTGACATAGTGTGGAAATTCATATCAATGCAAATGAAGGGGGGAAACTGCTAAATAAAATAAATCACTACTTCAATACCTGTGGGTATTTTCCTTTGACCCGTCTTCAGGAAAGGATGATCCTTTAAATTCGATACTGATTTTTCTACCTTTCAAAGGTGTCCTGCTACTTGCTGTCCATATTTTTTTCATATTTAAAATAATGAGACCAGGAAGAATAGCAAAATTATATACCTGATTATAGAAGGCAATATTTACACTGTGTTACTGGTTTCTTCTTTGTATTCACTTGTTTAAACAAATAATTAATTCATGTTGAAGCCTCTTCAAATCCATGGATTTGAAGGTAGTCTACTCTTGATCACAAAGAAAATAGCATGAATGCTGGTCCACTCTTCAGTGCTGGCTTCCTCACTGACGTGCTTGTCATTCTTTGTAACTATGAATTCGAACAATTGGAAATGGGAAACAGACACTTGGCATTCTTTGCTGGAAATCAGGTTTTAAAACACAGAAAACTGATATGTGATCTGAATGTGATTACAGATTTAACTACAAGCATTAGGGGTGAAAAAACATAATAAGCCTTTGAGGTATCAGCAGAATAAGGTGAGGACAGTATAAGAGTCACAAAAATTTACATATAACTTGCATAAACAGAACAAAATAGCATTAATTTGCTTCAGAATAATAAAGTAAATACTCCGGGGGTCATGTGTATTTGCTCTTTGACTTGGCACATAGATGTTTATCATAGTCCATTATTTTGTTGTGATTAATGTTCATTCACAAGTCAAGCTCTGATACAGCAGTATATCCACATTTAATCACATATTGAACTGCAAATATATACTTTATTATTTTTTTGGGTTGCAGCACAGACATAATCACTACTAAATCTATTATTAAATCATAAATATTTAAATTAGTGAATCTAATAATATTTGCTATATACACATTTGGGTCACAACTTCAAAACCAATGAGTACTTCAGCTGAAAAACTTAACACAAAAGTATATATTTCAAAGGGTAAACAATGTCCCTGTTTGCTACCATTGGATATGCATTGATGATGGACAGCTATGATGCTGTCATCAGCTTCCATGCAGTTTATCCATGTGGCATTCCCTGTGCCACACTGTACATCCCAGCCTGTCCTGCTCTAGCCCTGAGCATGGTTTATTACACCTGTGACATTTTGGGAGCCTTTTGCTGAGAAAGAGGAATACCAGATTGGACACTAGAAGATTACAACTGATTGTCTACTGGTTGGCTTGGTCAATATCTTTATGTTTTAGTGCCTCAGAGCAAAATTGATCCTTCAGGCACTGCTTTGAGAAAAGAATGAGGAAAAGTCACTAAGGCAGAAGCAGTCCCTTGAAGATGCTCCACAACTCTGGAACTGCACCAACAGCAAGACTTCTCCTGAGTCAGCTACACTGGAACAGGTGGGTTTGGAATAAGAGTATAGGCTTTGCCAGGGGCATAAAGGAAAACAGGAATATATAGTGTATGTTCCCATATATGTGTTTATAGTTTTTACTCTGAAGTTTTTTACTAAAGCAAAAAACAAGGCCCAAGAAGTTGTAATTAACTTATTTATCATTTTTAGACTAATGCTAGTTATATTGAATAATATAACTAATGCAAATGAGATGGTAATTTGGCCCTGCTCTGAAGAGTTACAACAACACAGGAAATGCAGAACAGAAAATAAAATCTGCAGCACCATTCTTGGGATCTGAGAAAAAATACTTTGTTTCCCACTTCTTTGCCCCGCACCACAAGCACAAAAAAAGAAAAAAAAAAGCTGCAAAGATCAAATAATTCAATAGTAAAATTTGCTTCTATCAAGTGATGCAAAATAGTCTTTACTAAAAACAAATAGAGCACAAAAATTAATCTAAATGATTCAAAGTAACGCAGTAGTCTTTCACAGTATAAATACTTTACTGTTGACATTTGTTACAGTAACACCTAGTAATAATAACCTTTTGTTCTTTGAGTTTAGGGGATATTTTGGATTTACTATGGGGAAGAATACTACAACAGACTAGTGGTGGGGTTTTTTTCAAAAGGAGATGATTAGGTAAACCAGAGGAGCACATAAAGTGCAAATGCACAACATAAAACACCAGAATTTGTCATGCTTTCTGATATTTCATGTGTTTTTTCCAAACATGTAATTAGCTTATATATTTCCATATACATCTTTATATTCCGCTCAGTATCCTAGATATTTATTAATAAATCCTAAAAGTAGTAAATAGGCAAAACAGTAACTCCTTCCTCTTCCTACATTTTTTAACTGATTAGGCAACATTATAGCTTTCACAGAAGCAAATACTATAATTAAGTCTATCAATTTCATTACAACTTCACTGTTTTCACCTGCTCATCTTCCTTCTCCAGAATTATCCTTCTGTGCCTCAATTCATCCAAAATAGCACCTGGAATATATCATTGTAATTTGTGGCTTTTTGTGAATGCAGTTTTTAGAAAGTCCACTAAAAACATGTTCATCCCTGTGATTTGGGTGTGCAGGACAAAAGAGAACAGAGGGGCCCACATGCAGCCGTGGGGATGGTCTGCCTTGGGAAGGCTGCTGTGGCTCCTGCTCCTCGTCACCCACGGTGTCCTTGTTGCAGAAGTCACACCTGCATGGGAGATAGCTCAGCTATCAGAGCACGCAGCAGCTGCTGCCAAGCACGCCCTGTTTGCAGCACAGAGAGCTGGGAGGTGATGAAAAGCCACGAGATGATGCCATGCTGCTGCCAGCAGAAGAGGCTGTCCACTCCTGGCTGCTGCCAAGGCACCTTCTCACTTGCTGCTTATCTTGCCTGGTGCCAAGCCCATTCAGTTCCCTGAGCTGGCAGAAAACAAATACAGAAATAAATGAATTTCTAAAAAGTTAATTTCTGCTGGCATATTGAGCTAGATCCTGGCTTCAGAGAGAGAGCAGAACTGCATGCCCAGGGATGAGGGGGACATGAGGTGGAGCAGAACGCCCTCAGCTTATGCCAGCAGAGAGAGGAGCTCAGTGCTCTCTTCTGAGCCCACCCCGACTTAGCCAACCACCAATTTCAACTGTAAACAGTTTTCTTAGATGTTTAGAAGTTAAACCAAGCCCTTTAGAGAGGACAGGTCCAGAACTGAGGGGTCAATAATCTCAGCGGGAGGCTAAGGACAGCAGGCCAGGGTAGGGACCCCCTTGCCTATCTGAGCTGCTTCACAATAGCACATCTTCTTTTGAGACAAGGTTAAGAGAGCTTAAACTCAAAACTTCAAAATGTAACAGGAAGGGTAAATTGTGAGAACTGGAGACTAGAGTCAGGAGAATTTTCAGCTGAAACTTTTTACTCAGTGCCATGAAGAAGCAGCAACCAGATCCGATGGCATCAAACACTCCTAGCACGAACCCACGTCAGAGTCCTCACACAGTCAGCTACACTTTGATGGGTATAAATATAATTTCTCAAACTGCTGATATAACCAATAACAATGGTTTTTCAAAAATTTCAAACTAAAAATCAAGTTTCCAGTGAATTACCTTCGCCCAGTACTAAGGCTGTAATTTCTCCTTAAAACATACCTGAATTTTCTCAGTCCCCCAGGACAGTGAAACTACTCTCTATGAATGATTCCTTCGTGTGAAAAATTATTGTACACTTTGTAAGCGTAAATGGAGTTTGTAAGCTATGTCTGACAAAGAGGATGTCCCTCATGAGACTGCCAAAGAATTCATATGCAGTTTATGAAATGTGGGTGATGTTATAAAACTGTCGTGCCACTGAGAGCCTTTATGTATGTGAAGTCTGTTATTTGTGGTAGTGTTTCTGTCATTTAGCTCCCAGTTCAGAGATGGTGAGCAAACTGTTACATGGAGAAGACATACCCAATAGTGAAACACCCTGCTTTTTAATTTAGAGAGAACTTTTGTGGCAGAGAAATTTCCCTGGATGGCTTCCAGATTTTGGTTGGTGACCATCTAAATAAAAATAACTAAGGCAGTACTGGAAGCAGGGATCAGAACTATATACCTTTGCTCCCAGAGGAGAGCTCTGAACAGACAGCAATATCTCCTTATCTTCTCCTGATAGACAAATTTCAAAAGAAACACAGTGCAGAGTTTTTCTTCTCTAAAATGATCTCTAAAAGTTCAAGATTTATTATGACTCATATTTATCCCTCCAAGGGCTGAAAATTAGACTTCTTCAGCTGCCAGGGATAGAAGCAACTTCAAACTAAGCTGGGGCTTAGATATACCCAGTGACTTTAGCTCCCAGAGACTGTCACCTGACTTAAAACCTTTTTGGTCTGGACCCAAGAGTCTTAACTGCATTTGCCTGGCTGCACTTACCTAACATCTTTCCTAAGTCAGCTGCTCCAAAGCTGGTCTTGTCCTTGTACCACACACAAAGATCATTCTTCTTTAGGCAGTTCTTGAATTTAATGTTAGATGTTGTGGTATAAGGACTCATTTGCAGATAAATTCACAATATCTTATGAAATTCTGGCAATGGAATAACATTCTGCTCTTTGTACTTTGGCCTCAAGAAGTGTTATTTTTTCACTAAATTAAGTATAATTGTGTTAAAATAAATATACTTGCTCTCTCATTCTGTCATTATAGATTATCATTATGGCCTTGCACTAATGTGCTATTTTCCACATGTCCAGGGATTTACAGGACTCCTTCATGTTTTGAAACAAGCCATTACATATACAACAAAAACACCATTCTTAGTCTAGTCATATATTGCTTTGCCTCTGCTTTTTCCTGAGGCTGCTTTGTTTTCTGGAACTTTACAATGTATATGTAAATATCTAATGTACCTGGTGCCTATTTCTTTTAAAAATCCTGTGCAAAATAGCAGTGGACAGCAATAACACATGGTTAAAATCAGCCACCATAAAATTATAGAATATTCTGTGCTAGAAAAAAACTGACCCACCAGTTGCTTTTAAAATTTTTTCTTTTATTTTTTTTTTGGGTTTTTTTTGTTTTGTTTTGTTTGTTTGGGTTTTTTTGTTTTTTTTTTTTTTTTTTTGTTTGTTTGTTTTTTTTTTGTTAGTCAGATAGTTGTCTGGAAGAGGAAATGAGAAACAATTCTTTAAAGCATCTTTAACAATTCTTTGTGGTTCAGATCCGGTCTGATCCAAATCACTGCTGGCAGCTGCACTATTAATTTGCATTATGCAGAGAGAACTGAGCAGAGAGAACTCTGCTTCTCTTTCCCTCTTCTTTTCTCTCAAAAATTCGCTGAAACTATTACAGACGTTCCAATCCCATGCTCCAGATGGGAGAGCACAGAGGAGCACATGATGGCTCACTTGCTACCAATGTGTTTGTGTTCCTGTCCAACAAATACTGATGGTCTGACCTAAGTACTCACTTGAAGGGACTGGGAAATGGTCCAAAATTCCCAAGTTCAGATGTGCCCATAGAAGGTCTCTTGGCTATATTTATTTTTAGCATCCTTTGCAGTCATACTGACACACACCTCACACTGATTTCAAAGGGAAATTTTATGAATCCATGCTAACACTTTCAACGGGGACACTTTCAACACTGACACTTTGAGCACATTGACCTTATGCTTTAATATGTGTAGCATCTTTAGCCCTTCCATTCCTCCATATTGGCTGGAAATAAGTACTTTGGTTACTTCTTTTTGATAGTGGCTTCTGCATGAACTCAACAGGATAAGTTACTCATGTGGAAAGGCTGCTGAGATAAAACACTGAGAAGAAATGAATGGGATGGATAGGAGGCTATTGCACAACAGCATTTGCAAATGCCATTAAGGAGCCTGGATGAGATACCTGGTGTAGGCAAGTAATGAGAAACAAAGCTGATATGCAAGACAGAGGGAGAGAAGCCACTGAGGAGGTGTTCATAGTGCAAATTTCTGACTCTCACTCCAAGCTATCTCAGGTGCCACCACCCTGACTGTACTTTCTAGAACAGCAGCAACCAGTCTGCCTCTTCTCCTGGTGCAGTGTGGGCAATCCCTGACTTTCACAGCCAACAACGACTGACCAAGGTGTGCCAGAAGGCATTGCACTCTGTCAGAGCCAGCAAGAGTGCCGCAGAGCTGGGTGAAAACCTGACAGGAGTCTGCCCACAGAGAACTGTAAAACACACAGTGGTTGCAGGAGAATGAGCAGATCGAGCAACAAAGCAAGATCTGAGGATAGACCCAGTGTGTGTGGACAGGGCAGGGAAGCAATGGCTAATTCTGGAGCCTATTAGGAGACCACAGTCCCAAAAGAGTGCTGACTTTGCTATATAAGCACAGCTCTGATACTGGGTTTTATCTTTCCTTAGTCTGATGTCTTACAAGTAAAAAGATGCTACAGGGATAGCATCTGCTGCCCCCTAAAAACCACTACCAAGAGCCGAGACAGATGGAGGTATCTCCCTGCCTGTAATGCTTGAATCAGCAGCTTTTATACAATGTAGTTTCAAAGTTGCTCAAGCTTCAGAGTAGCTTGTTTATGACTGCTGCAACCTTAATGAGCGCTTAACTTGTGGTGGAAATGTCCAGCTGCCTGTCTTTGTGGTAATGGACATGGAGATAACCACAATTTGCTCTTCACAAATGGCAGAGATAGTGGGATATACAGCTCTTCCAAACGGCTGCTATTGTTGAGTACTTGGAGTTAAACAGAAGATCTTGGGAGGTGAGATCTAGCTAAAATTACCTGCAAGGGCAATTGATGTCTCTGCTGTATCAAAGTAAATGGCAGGATGAGAAAACATCTGCTGGAGAACAGAAGAGAGTTAATACTCAGAAGATGATTAAAACTCCACTGGCTACCATTCAGGATTGAAACAAATCTTCAGAATTTTAAGTTTTGACCAAAAAAAGGTTGAAATTTTCATTATCTGTGACACAGGTATGCCAAATGGTTTTCAAAAAATATTAGTCATGTTTTCTTATATCTACCACAATATGACTTACATTGGCCTATATTGGCATACTTCTAGATATAGGTAGAGTGAGGGCTTGTCCATTACTAGGATAGACTGCCTTGAGTTTCTTTTCTGGGTGGGTCTACTATGCTGCAATACCTTGAAAATAAATGAGGAACTGCTCATAATTTCTCTTTCTTAAAAAAAAGGATTAGGTGAGGGACAGGGAATGGGTGGGGGGAAGCCTTAGGGGGGATGAAGCAAGAGGTCTGACTCAAAACCTAGATTCAGTTTGTTTCCAAGGTAGATTAAAGGAAGTAAAGCACTTAGGTGTTTCAAAGGCAGTATTAATCATTCTCTAAAATTCTCCAGAGGTCTGTCTTCTAAAGAAACCTGCATTGATAATAAGAAGAGAAAACTGATTTTGAAAGCAATCAGCAGCTTGTGATTAGGGGAATTTGATAAGAAAGGTATCTGTGTGAGTCAAGGGACTTAGTGCAGGGTAGCCAGCAATAAGGAAGATAAAGTTTTGCATTGGATTTAAAGTTTCATCTCAGGTTTTGTGCCTTGCACCTGGTATTGCTTATAAGGAATGTAAGATAAATCAGACATGACATTTACCATGCTTTCATGCAACTTCCTATTACTTTTACTTAAATTACTTGCTGTAATGGTGGCGCTGTATAGACACTTCCTCCTAGGCAAGAGACACTTATGATTTGTAATGAGCCACAGCCAAAGGTAACAGAGTTTAGAACTGACAGCTGTCTCACAGTCATATTTAAAGGGTTTGCAGACTTTGCCCTTTTGTGCTCCTCCACTAATACCCAAGTGGGATGCAGGCAATTAGCAGCTTGGAGAAGTGGTGAGGAGCACAAGCAAGATAAAAATTGGCTACTTATTCCGTAGTCTTCTGTCTGTTGCATTCCAAACTTGAATCCTAGACACTGTGCCCTCGAACCAAGAAACCCAGAAACCCTGTGTCTGGTGCCTTCAAACCAAGGGGGGTCACGAGTGAGACAGCTGGTTCTGGTGGCAGCAAAAGTCATTTTTTCCACAAGGATCACAGGTATGAGAGACATGGCTGGAAACAAGGTGGATATCTACTGCAGTTGAATCCCAAACTACCATTGGAAGGAGACCATGGGGAGAGGATGATGTGAACTGCCTAATAAGCAGATCATGGCTTGGTCACCCTGATCTAGGAGAATTCTTTGCCTACATTAATGCACAAAGATGGTTGAGTGATTTAACAGTTCAAGAATGTCAGCTCGTCACTGCAAAGATTATGTTTGCACATTAATACCTGCATTCATACAAAAAACTCATGTTTTTTTGTAAGAGTGGCACAGATTTTTCTGTTGCTGGAGTTATTGCTGATATGAGTTAGTTAGCCTTCTATATGCACCTTCAGTTTTCTTCCAAAGGCTGCAGGGACATCATTAATAAAACTGGAGCCTAACACTTCTTAGTGTGGAGGTGTTAAATTGTTTGAATTTAAATAAAGATGGAAAATTGGTATCTCTAGTCATCTTTATTTGGTATTCCTCATTGTCCATGTAAAAATTTTCAGTCATTCAATAAGATAACAGAAAATATGGTATATCACTGTCAACTCTTCTTTTTTTTTTTTTAATTTTATTTTGCCTAATTTCTTCTTGAGGATCCAGATCATTAAATCAGGAGACTGAAAAATAAACTTCCTTTACTAAAATGTGTTCTTATCCAAACTTGCAAAGAAATTTAAAGCAAATGAAATTTGAAGGCTCAAAAGCCAAGTAAAATCCAAACAGCAGAAGTATCTTAATAGGAAAAAAACAACATAATTTTTAAACAATCCTATGATTTTTGAGGCTGACTCATGATTCTGTAATGTTTAAAGTTGGCAATACTGATACCCTGTGATTTAGATGACTAATCACAGACTGAAAAGCTAATAATCAAAGTAAGCAGTTTGTGAAGTACCCACAGACTAGAAAATATGTATCTCAACTACTCAGCAAAGGCTTATGTATAAATTGACAACAAAGAGAATCAGTTTATATAACTGTTTCACAAAGAGAGAAAAGAGCTAATCAGTTAATCAGTTATTTTATTTGTATCACATAATGCTACCAGCTGCAGTACTGAGTGTGAAGAGGGAAGAGCATGAAATGGAGAGAATAACAGGGTAGTGCTTCAGCACTGCATTCACAGGGAACAGGGAAGTGTGGATGGAATTCTGCAAGCAAAATGCAAGAGTGAAAACTGTCTGAAGTAAGACTGCAATTACACTGCACACCAGATGAGAATATACCTGGGGGAAGGAGGGAGGCAAGCACAAAAGCAAGTCAGGAGAGACGTGATCTTCTGGTAATAAAGAGTTAAATCTGGGTTCAAAACACAGTCCATGGAAGATTACTATGGGGAAGACTAAAGAGAATGAAAGCAGAAGAAGAAACATCATTTGCTGACAGGTGGAGGCAACAGGGGTGACTCCTGGTTTCTTGGTGGGTTTTCTGATTAGATCAATTTTTTGTGCACAGTAGTTCTCAGCTGGGCTCTTTCCAATCTTTTATCTTATCTGAGGGTAAGCAGACAGCAGAAGGAGCTATATGTAGCACGTGCTTGGCACCAGTTATATTTCCTAACAAGAAGATGGATTTTTTTTTCTGAAACTGCTCATAGCAAAGTGATGTTGGCAGAAGCTAAAGCATCTACACGTATTGAAGCTGCTCAATCAGCCTAGTTCCCTTAAAATAAAAATGACAAGGAAGAATGATTTCTAATTTTCAGAAGTCAAAGAGGAACTGAAGAAATACAGCTAATATTGTGGAACTTAATTTATTGACTTACAAAGGCAGAAAACAAAACCATTTTGAAAAGAAACACTACATGTTTCTCTGAATTAGTATTTTTGTTGCTATTTAATTGCAAAATATAAAGAATGTGCAGCATTGACCCACAAATTTGTATCCCCTTTATATAAAATTTATGTCTTCTTTATATACAATTTATATTCTCTTTATCTAAAATTTAATAGAGCTGTTAGTTTCAGAAAATTTACCCGCAAAGGCATATTTAATTACAAGTCAGCCAAATGGGAGTTTCATTTTCTTTTGAAGAACCTGTTTTAGGCAGGGTATTACATTAGTAGGATCTCTAATCTGATCCTGCATGGAAGCTCATATATCCCTGGGAAAAGGAAAAGATGGCACACACTGTTTGAAGATGAAGGTTCAATAAAAGCAAGCAAACACAAGAAATTTAAGTGAATGGAGAAAAATTATTCATTAGGGCTTCCTATAGCAACTGTCACTGATTAGCCATCATTGTATCACCTAAGGTGCTGCAAAATTTGAGTGGATCCTAAAATTCAAAGGAAGATTGCAGACTAAACAAGGAAGACAGAGGGATGTATTTCACAGCTGTCATCCAGATAGGAAAGATATTCCATTCCTTACTCCTTACTGCAGCTCACATTTGGACTCAGGGAGTGAGGGGGTGACTGAAATGCAGGGATTCATTCATGGACTGCATGTACAATGCAGCTCTTTTGAACACGTTGAGTAATGTACTGGGAAAGGCGGGGGGCATCAGCATAATTAATCCCCTCATGTAGGAAATGTAGGGGTCACTGAAGGGAGCACTGTTGCAGGATACATGCCTCACATTCAGTCTGTTTTGCTTTTACATTTATTTTTAATATATGCCTTAACATTAGCTATGGCACTCTAACTGCAGGCAACCCTTGTCTGGTGACAACTTTCTGACTCTGTTAACATAATTTCTTAATTAACTGTAAGTGTGAGATTTACTCAATAATATAAATATTTTTATAGAAAGGCATGCAAGCATACAAAGGAAAAAATGCTTACATAAATATACTGGGGAGAGTGGCAGAAATGTCAGTGACAAAAAGTTGTAAAAATGTTTCATGGAAAACAAAATGGAGAACTGTACCTGGGCTACATCAGGCAGAACATCATCAGCCAATGAAGGGAGGGGATTGTCCCACTCTGCTCTGTACTGGGGCTATCTCACCTTGAAAATTGTGTGCAATTTTGGGGGCCACAATATAAGAAAGATACTGAGCTAAAGGAGGTCCATAAGAATGGTGAAGGGCCTTGAGTGGAATCAGTATGAGGAGCTGTGGAGGGCACTTGGTCTGTTTATCCTGGAGAAGAGGAGACAGGGGAGACCTCAGTGCAGTTACAGCTTCTTGTGAGGGGAAGAGGAGGGGCAGACCCTGATCTCTGCTCTGTGACCAGTGACAGGACCTGAGGGAATGGCCTGAAGCTGTGTCAGGGGAGGTTTATGTTGGCTATCAGGGAAAAGTTTCACACCCAGAGGGTAGCTGGGCACTGGAACAGGCTCCCCAGCGAAGCGGTCACAGCACCAAGCCTGACAGAGCTCAAAAAGCATTTGGACAAGACTCAGGCACATGGTGTGACTCTTGGGGTGTCCTGTGTAGGGCTTGGATTTAGACTCGAATATCCTGATAAGTTCCTTCCAACTCAGTATATTCCATGATTCTTGATTCTAACAAAGGTACATGAAGTGGACAAAAGTTGTTCTAAAGGTTCATAAAGAGCAACTCATCATGCAACATACTGACAATAAACTGACAAAAAAACCTTGTGTATTTTCAAGGGGTGTTTTTAATATCCAGAGCATCTCAATGCATTTATTAAACTGAAAAAAAATCATATTCTTGCAAAACATATAAAAATTAAAGAGAAATAAATCTTGATTATTTTGCCTGCATATATCAACTTTGTAGAGCACATCCTGTACATTCTGTGTGTTCTTACTATCCATATCATTTGATATGTGTTTACAAGCCATGATATTCTTCCATCCAGCTCACCTCTCCCTAGATACTTGCAAACTATCATACTGATCTAACAATAGACATTAAATATAACAGTTTGGGGATCTGCCTTGGGGAGCTCAAACATTTCTATTTTATTTCATGAACACTTTGCAAGCTCATATGCTTGTTTATGGTTTTTATTGCAACCTTGAATTGTTTGTCTTGCTTCAAGGAAAGGAGATACTGATATATGAGGGGCGTTTCACATGTGCTTCTCTCTTCTATTTTCCCTATGAATAAAGTCTGATTCATGTACTAAAGGCTTTGCCAGGAGCCTGCCTGTCCCTGACTGAAACTGTCTCAGCCTCTGCAGAATGAAATGGCAGCAAGGGGGAATGCAAAGGGATTGTGCACAAGCTGTTATGAGACAGAGTCTCGACACAGCTCTGGGAAAAAGGAACAGGAGGGAAAAAGGAACAGCATCCCTGAGCTCAGTCCTCCAGAGAGACCTCATCCTTGGTCTCTATATCCACAGGAGTCTTTGAGTGCTGCTAAGGGTCAGGCCAGAGCAACCAAGGGTTTGGACATCAGTCAGGGAGTTCTGGAAGATCAAGATCTCAGTGCTAGAGGGATGGTTATGAGAAGAGATCAGGACAGCAGGGTGCCTCCACTAGAGTAACTGCAGTCCAACAACAATGCCTGATGCAGCAAGCTCTGGAGTCATCTTGCAGAGAGGAAGCTCCCAGTAGTGCACAGAAACCCTACCAGAAACTCCTTAATCTCAGGAAACAGCTCTCCTCTTATGATCATTAGCTCATTGCAGCTGTGTATCTCTATCTGAACAATTCATTTCTTCCCTGAAAAACTGTAAAATGTCTATGCATAATGACAACAAAATCCATAAATTGGCAGTGCTTTATACATGAATTCTTGCATTTCAGCCTGCATGACACCCAACTAAAAGCTGTATCATATCCAGCAGCAAGTCTTCCTCATTTCACTCTCTATGTTCACATCTCTGCTTGCTCTGCAGCTTAGATGACCACTGAAGTCCCCATAAGTAGAATCTTTTGCTGAAGAGCTGTTAGCCTCCAACAGATCTGTGATTTTTGGTAGAGAAAGGGAAAACAGGCAGCCATCTCACAGTACTGCTTGGGTACATTTGATCTCTGAGAACTACAGGATATAACCCACAACTCTCCCACTGATGATGATGCTGTTAGATCCCTGATGCACAACTAACAGACTGTTTAGAAGCAAGTGACTGTGGCCCCAAGGAAAACCTGAAGGCAGATAAGCAGCATGGCTGCAGAACAGCAGCTCTGGGCCCAGGACTGCGATGGTGAGCCCGGCTGGTCACACAGCAGCAGCAAGCCTGGGGACAAGAGAGGGCTGTGGGTGAGAGCCCATCGGTCACACAGCAGGGACCCCCAAGGCCACAGAGAGCTGCCAGAGAGGCTGGGAGTACCAAAATCCAAACCACCACAGCCATGAAGGTGCTGTACATATAGTGGATGGGATTTACATGACTCATATTCATGCTCTCCATAGGCAACAGAGAGAAGCAGGCACCCTGAGAGAGACATCCAGATGGGTTTCTATGGCAGACAGATGAGCCATCTCTGAAAGCCTGCTCTCTCCATTGACTGCAAAGGCTGACTACGCAGGATCCACAGCAGTCTACTGTGTGGCTCAAAAAAAAATTGAAAATTATTGCACCACAGTTAGCTTGACTCTATTTTCCAAATATATACCTCACGACTTCTATATATTCCGCATTTTGAAAATAAATTGTTTATTTCTGCTGGTTTAAATACTACAGTTACTCACCAGTCAGTTTTGCATTTTTCTTCTTTTATATTACATGATAATAGGTATGAAAGATTTTTATTCTAATATTTATATTTACACACATTTATCTAGCCTACACATAAACGTGTGAATGCAGATTTTTAAAAAATTTTGTTCTCAGCCTTCTGTCGAGTATCATTGCTGTTTTAAAAAGCATTCATATGAATATTTACATTTGAAAGTGTGCTACTAGAGATTTACAGTATGCTTTCATATGCTGCATCTCAAATGCATATAATGGTATACATCTTGTTTTAGTCATAGACTTGAGCATAGTCTGTTCCATATTTTGCTGGGTTCTTCTGAAACCTTTGAAAGAGAAATCAATTACCAGTGATTTCAAGGGGCTTTGAACTGGACTTCCTATTATCTTATTAAAACAAGTGGCCCAGTTTACTTCTATTTTAAAATTCTCCCTAAATTGGAAGGCACAGTAATAGCACTGTCACTCTGAGAAATGCCATACACCTCACTTGAAAAGACATGTTTGGAGAGATAAAACACACATTTGGAAAGAAAACCCTGTAATTGCTGTAAAAGTCACAGGTACTGTGAGGTTGGAAGCAAAGAGTAGCAAACGTGGTGGCTGACCTCAGGCTTATTATCTGCTTCATCCTGCTGTATCATCCACTTCTACCTAGGCTGATGTTCATATTTCAAGCTCTACATAGAGAGCTGAGGCTAAATCCCCAAGTCCCTCACCAAAACTGATGTTAATTTAACTTCAGTTAATTTTCATAGGTTCTTGCTGTGTTTTTGTCTGTAAGGTAGGAAAGCATGCTCCTGTCAGATCCTTTTACTCTGCTCTGGATTTGTGTTCAGCGGCAGACTGAAGACCTCCTCACCTTCCCTTCCACAGGAACAAACATCCCTGCTGGCATGCCCTTCACAGAGCTCTGTGCCTCTGCTGCCATGGGTTGCCCCCCAGGACTCCCACCAGCACCTCTGTGTCTGCTGGGAATGTCACCAGCACCCTGCAGCACTCAGACTTCCACCATGCCATTAGGGACAAAGCTTCATCTCAGCTTCTGCCTCATACTCCTTGCCCATATGCCTTCAATCTTCATTCTCAATTCATTATATTGCACTTGAATTAACAAAGCAAAATAATGAACAGAAACTCTTTAGAGAAGAATCCACATAATTTTGTAGCATCTATCTGCCTTCCGCACGCATTACCAACCATGTGTTCATTTTGACCACTGCCAAAGTACTGAGTAGCCTTCAGTCAATAACCAGTCTCTGCAGATCCCCCCCAGGAAAAGACATAGTCAAACCTGAAAATGAGACAGTTGTTTATTTCTCCTAACACAGTTGTAGATTTTAATCAAAATACCCTGCGATACCAAGCCAAATACTTCAGAGAAATAAAATTGCTTCTGTATCCACACAGTTGTTTCCATCAACCAATCTATAGTTCTGTCAAAGAAACACAACAGATTTATTTGACAAGTTTTCTTTGCTGTCAAACCATATTGACAGGCATTATTTATGTTTGTTAACTTACCCTTTCTGATGAGTCTTCTAAGGTAACTGTCCCAGTATTACAATGGAATCCAGATTCATGTAAGAGGGGAGTATGTGTTCTAGGTCCCATTTTCTACCCTTGACATTTGAATTATATTATAGCACTTTTTGAAGTTTCTGAAGTCTTCTTAGCTCTCCAGGATTCAAACTACTGGTTCAGAAGCCACCTCAGCTATTTCTTCCATAACTATTTTGGGGGGATTACTCAGAACTGACGACCTGGAAAAGCTTGGAAGTCTTCCATCACCCAAGGCAGGCTCACAGCTTTCACAGAGAGCTGTCTGCCTTTTGCCAAGACAACAAGCAGTGCTCAACCACTTCACAAAAAAGGAGAGCTGGGCTGGAGAAACAGGGAATGCCCTGAAGAGTCAAGGTTGCTGTGCCCATTGTTGCTGCTTCTATGCACATCTCCTCAACAGGGAATGCACACCTTTATTACCATTTTGCTGTTTTCTTCTGAATACAATCATAATTAGTGTAATTATTATGCAAAGAGATCCATGAAATTACTGCAGAACATGCACACTTCCAGATGGTTTTCTCAAGGTGAAGTGCTGATTGTAATACAATTGCTACTAAACCTCCTAAATAACCCTAAATTCAATGGGAGAAAATGAGGCAACCTAACTTGAGCTCCAATAGGAGAAAATAAGGAGAAAGAACTCAGATTGTATCATAAGGACAGGGAGGAAGTCAAAGGATAATGATTTGTCTTTTGTGTTTTAAATGCAGTATTTTGTCTGTCAGATTCATTCATCTGATACAAAGAAGAGCAATAGCATACACTTGCAAGATAAAATCAATTATGTATTATCTTACAGTTGTACAATCTCATTCTCCACAGAGGCTTTAATGTGACTTACATATAGCATATTTCTTATTCCAGGTCTCTGAACAAAGCTAAATTTTACTGACAGTTCCAAAAAATTCCAATTTATGGTTTTTCCTGCATTCTCAGAGAGTATAAAATTGTAAATACCATCTCTGCTTATAATAGAATATGAATTTTGAAATATAATTAAAATAAAGGAGCAAATTAAGACTAGTTTGATTTAATTCATTACCTCAGAGCACTTCTGTTTACAATACCCTCCCATATTTTATGTCAGTTTTTTAAATAACTGAAAAAAGGCTTTGTTCCTCAAAAATTCCCAAATTGTGGCCAAGTTAGCCACATTTTAATTAGTTTCTTAATTTATCTCCATTATGAAATAAAATAAGGAAATAACTTGTTTCTGTATTCCATTAAAATGTTTAAAATGTTTTTGCAGAGTTAAAGACTATTTCGTTAACATGGCATTCCAAATTTCAAGCAACCCATTTTTGTAAAAGCTAAAAATAATATATCACATTTCAGATTATCTTCATTTACCAAGTTTTGGCAGAACTCACAAAAGTACAGCAGAATTTGCTGGAAAATTTCAGAGTTTACAATGCTTAGTTCATTTTCAAACGGAAAAGTTAATTTCCATTTCCAAAAAGATTCTTTCAGAAACTCCATGTTTTGTTGGGGTTTTTTAAATGCTTGAGGCATTTCAAGAAGCTGAATTTGAGCTTTTTCTTGACTATCCGAGCTGTCATCACATTGTGTTTCCAGAGTGTTCTCACTAACAAGTAGCCAGCCTATAAAGCATTTCATTAATTTCCTCTGAACAGATCAATTCCCATTAAATCATTCTCGTGACTTCTCTTAGAGGAAATGGGAATGGGAGACCATCTGCAAGCCAGTGAGCCTCCATGCAGCAGGGCAGAAAGTAACGTGTGAAGCACTAATAGGTAAGTTCCTAACTGGACAAAACTTTGCTTTGAAAGCATGGAAAATGAAAGGTATAGTTAGTACTTTCATTCAGTGTGTCCAGGGTTTTACTTTCAAAAGGATCTGTTATCAGAAAGGAAAAAAAAATGGAACAACCATAATCACTTAGTCTGTTGACAAAATAACTGAGTGGTGTACACACAGATGAAAATGTGAAATCTTAGGCAGGAATGAGAGGTCAAATCACCTTTGTGAACTGTGCTTTCTTTAAAATAAATGTGAATTCCTAAACAATTACTGTTTTCCAGAAGATCCTCAGTCATGTATTTTACGAGGAAAATATGTACAAAGTAAAGTGTAGCACGTAAGCCATGATCAGAAGAGCATTAATTGTAACAAACAGTAAAAAATAGTACTCGAGTCTACTTGATGTGTGAGTATCTGATGAGAAGAGACATGTTCCCAGCAATCCCTCCAAGATGATAAATAGATGATTCATGCAAAAGAATCTGGCAGAGATGGATATTCATAAAAACCACACAGCTTCTCATGAAGTCTAGACTGAAATGCCATGGTCCAAGCTGAAGAGCCAGATTTATTACTGTGTGCAGCTTTGATCATGGACATTAGAAAGGCACTACTGGAAGGTCAGTGTGCTCAAGCCCAGCTGCTTGCTGCCAGCCCTGTGGATAACAAGAGATGTTTCCTCTTCTCTCTTCCCTGGTTTGGCTTCCAGATTACTTGTCAGAACCCCACCATGCTTGTGTTATGCTTGCCTCTCTGCTCTAGTGTCCCTTAGTGAACATGGATCAAGCATATGTTTAGAATAATTTCCCTGATAAGCAACTCTATATTTTGCATAACTGTGATATTATATAGTCACCATCCATTGAGTGCTATATGTTTCACTGACAGATAAGGAGGCAAAATGGGACATATTTATGGGCCCAGGTGCTGCTAGATTCAACACTCCTTTCTCTGATTACCTACTGTAACCAGAAAAACTCCACTAGGGAACTAGGAATGCATCTTCTCATGAAAACAGTTGCATAAAATGAAAATCCCAAGATCACTGCAGTGAGCAAGGGCATAGCCTTGTCTATGGAAGTAATTGAGTGAGCAGTGTGACCTGAAGCACAGTTCCCTGAGGCACTCACTTTCAATATCCTGGACTTCCCCAGCTGGAATATTCTTCCATACGTGGCTACCTATGCTCTTTCTCACAAAATACACTGGAACATTTCAGACACTGACAGGAGGTAAGGAAATGGGTTTTAAGTTGTTTCCATAGCTGACTAGAGTCAAGCAACCAGCATCTGTCACTGAGGTGAATGCTCATTAACTTCTTGATCCCTCTTACTACAGCTCTTCTATCTTCAGTGGGCAATTGTTGGCTTTTTTCCCTTGGGTTATCTTTTGTTTCTTTTTTTTTTTTACCTGAGAAAGAAAAATACACAGAATGGGATAGTTAAAAATTAATTCTTCTTGTAGTGCATATGTAACTATTTCAGTGAGTATGGAGCACTAAGCATTCAGAACAGGCAGTTCCTTCCTCAGAGAAATAGCCCCAACAACTAGCTTTAGCTTTTTTTGTCTTGCCCCATTAAGATTTAAGTATTTTTGCAGAAGGAGAAACTCCAAAGCACTTCACCAAAAAGAATGAACCAAGATACTCAGACCACTTTCTGGTAAACTAGAAGACAGAAGACTGAGCCCCTTTCAACAGGAGAGGGAACTGAATACCTCTACATTTAGCTGGGAATGATGCTGTTATTTTATAGCTAGAAATTGGGGCTGCTCTCCAGCATGTTTGCTTTGTGCACAGTACTAGTGGGAAAGCAGTTTCACAGAATGAACCCCACAGATAAATAATTGTATATCTTGTAAATTCTAGGATTTAGGCAGGAGATCACAGCTGCTGCAAAATAACTTCCTACTTCTATCACATCTCCTTGAGGTACGGAGCACTTTGAGCTTTAATAGAAAGGAACTGTCTTTGAAGAGCACAGCTGGAGCATGTTTTGTGAGGTTTGCTGCTCACAATACAATCAGGAGAAGGAAGAGGGTAGTGAAGAAATCAAATCAAACAACTCCAGGAATCAAAATGACATAGCAATTTTTCTCCTCTCCCCTAAGAGACATCTCTACTAGCACAAGGCTGTATCCCTTCAGCAAATGAATTAAGGAACCAGGGCCTTCTGATTCCCATGAGACTTGCTCAGTGAGTTGGGGTTTTTGTATCATTGTTGGAGGGTTTTTTTTAACGCCCACAAGAGTTTTTGCTAAGTCAGAGCTCAGAACATGTATGTTCCTTGCTTGATTTCATCTAGGCTCTGATGAAATAGCCTAGTCTTATCATTTGCTGTGCCTTGGTCTGCACGCTAGTCAGCCAGCATTTCTAGTGTGGTATAACACAGTACTCGATAAAGGAAGACTTAAGTGGAACCAATAGCAATCAAACTGTATTTTACAAATATTTCAGCATATATAGCAAACAAAACTCAGAAAAAAACAGGCCATGAGGTGTATTTATTCATACACTAGGTTAAATCTACAATGGAAAATCCCACTCAGAGTAGGATTCAAATAATTTCTTTATTTGAAGCTTAAGAAAATAGCACATAATCCACATGATATCATACATTCACTGACTGGATAATAGGTGGGGGGAAGACAGCTTGCATAGGAATAGATAAGAAGTAGTAATAAATTCTGCAACCGGTACCTTAACAAGAGGATACATACACTTATACATATATATACACATTTACAAAGTCTAGTAGCAGTAGCTATTTGGACTAACTAAATTACCCTAAATCCAAAAAACTTCAGACTACCTAGTCAGAATTTAATGAGGCAAAACTAGACTCTAGGGACACAGTTTAGTGTGGACTTGGCAGTGTTAGGTTAATGGTTGAACTCAATGATCTTAAAGGTCTTTAAACAATTCTATGATTCTATCTCTGCCATCTAATTCTGTTAAGTAAGCAACCAGGAACCACAATATTTGAGTTAGATTATATTATTTGAGTACAGGGTACAGCCTGATAATTTATGACAAAATCAGTAAGTCACTTTTCTATTTAAAACTTGATGGACATACATATATATGTAGTTGGTTTTTTTTTAAGGCTATGTTTATTTTAAGTGTTTAAAAAGAAACAGATATTTGAAATCTCTGGTCTTTCAACCATTTTGTATTTGGTATCTGTTTAAGATCCTGTCTTTAATTTACACAAAAATGTATATCAAAGTGGTTTGGCATATTATATGGGAGTGGTTACTTGTAAAAAAAGTGTAAGATTATAACAAGACAGTATATCAAAACTTTGGAACATGACACAGATTGCAAAGCAGGGTCATTAATCAAGAGATGTGCAGCATTATAAAGCATCAGTCAGAATCAAAGAATGAGTTAAACTCCTATATCACTGGGGTTGCTACTTCAATCTATTTCAACTGCATTAAAACAGTGCCAGTATCAGTGAGCTCTAGTAACAGCCTATGATGAGCTTTGTTTCAGAAAGTATTGCCACAGTCAAAATGCGTGGCTCTCCAAGGCAGTTCACAGCTTGTGCAGCCCTCAGACAGCACTTCTCAAAATCCGCAGTAAATATAGATTAGTAACTGTAAGAGAAGATTTGAGGCTCAGAAGGAGAAAGACTGGCTTTAGCCCACCATCAAAGATGTATGCATTCCTGGTTTTGCAATGGAAAGTTCTTGGCCACTATAAAGACAAAACATGCTGCAACAGGTAAGTACCAGCAAGGCAAGTCTGAAGCAGCATTACCTCTCTGCTCTTTTGTGCCATCCATCCGCAACTTCTACTCTTCCAGGGCACAGGGCAATGGCTGATGCAGGGCAATGGCATGGAATATATCCATGCTCTCCTCCACACAGCCAGCAGAAACAGAGAGAATAACAAAGAGCACAGCAAAGCCCTTGTGCAGCTCTGGGAACATTTGTGCAAGCCAAAGTGCTGGATGTTCAGATCTGAGAAGTAAATTAGGGCTCATTTCCTGGCATAAGAGCTCATGAGGAAGGGCTGGTGTTTAGAGAGCAAGTTTGGCTTCTGTCCCTGATGGAAGGACCAGCCCCAGGATCCTTTCACAGGACTTGACTACATTTACCTCAGCTGCTATGAAACACATGCAAGGTTTTCAGTGGGTTGCAGAGAGCCAGAACCACTGTCTCTTGCCTTGATCAGGTCATTCTTACCCCCTCACAGTGTGTCCTACAGTGCTGGCTGAGAGGTCACACCCTTTTGCTGGTTTGCCTCATGCTCACTGCTAAAAAAAGGGATTTCCATTTGCCCGTGGTGCCCTCAGGACCAGCAAAGCCAGGAGCTCTGGCCAGGGTGAGCTGACTGCACCCACCAGTGACAGCCCCTAGAATAGGTCCAGAATTGTGCTGAAGTTACCACAAAAAATGGAAACAATCTGTTCCAAGCCTACAAAGCTAGTGAATCCTAAGAAAAATGTTTAAAAGATTTGACATATCCTTTGGCAACCCAACAGATATTTTGGAAATCAAAACCTGTGGTTTCTCCGAGTTTAGTGCTCAGACACAAAACTGAATAGCTTTGATTGGTACATATCATAGGGCAGCTCTTACCTCTCTTTAAGGCTGTTTACCTTCTCCTCCTCTACCTGCCACCCATGCTGCAGCAACACAAGCATTTCACCTGTGCACTGAGCAAGACACCAGCTAAGATCACCTGTCACATCTCATTAGAGCTGCCCAAGCCCTAGCACTTGGCTCATACCTTCCTGGGGGTGTCCATGACCCTCAGGTTCCCAACACCAGGTGCCCAAAGACCCCACCAGGTCTCCTGCTCCCTTGTCTGACATGTACAGCTCTACCATATATCCTGCACCAGCCCTGGGGAGATGTTATGGACACCTTCATGCATCTTTAGAGCAGCCAGAAGACATCAGCAGCTGGGCTGAGCCATTTGTGTTTAAGAGCCCTTGTGCTAACCTGACCCTGCCCTGAATTCACCCACTAGAATAATTTGAAACTCATGCCTGGAACCCAAAGAATCCTGAAGCAAGGGGTATTCCATTCTCTATTATCTATACAGAATTATCTATTCACCGTAGGCAGACCCCTCCTTGCACCTCCCCAACCTGTCACCTGTAAGTTCCAGCTGATGCTCCCTTGTTTCCTTTTTTCTGTGTGAGGAGAAAGAGGTTTCCTTGCTTATCTTTTTGCTGTTACTTGTGGCTTTTAGATCTCTCCCAGCTCTTTCTTTCCCAGCCTGACTCATTCCAGGCTATTTAACCTTTCAGAACTTATTCCAGACCTTTCTCTATCCTTCTTTCTTTTTGCTGTGGTTTGCCCATTTCTGCTATTTTTTTCAAACCAGCCTAAAGAAAACAAAAACATCTGCTTGGTTTTTATCAGTGACATATTAGCTGCAGCCTTTATTTGAGTAAACTTGATTGCTATTTATTATTTTTAAAAGGAACGGGTGACTAATAGGTTTAGTCCTCTCTATAATTTGGATCCGTGGTGAATTTCTGTGTGACTGGTTTAGAATAAAACAGAGGTAAATATAGGGATCTGTCATTGAAGTTTATGGCATGCACACCAAAGAGAAAAGGTTCCTTGTATCGGCCATGAGGATAAATAACATCCATGTCCATAGTCCTGGAAACAACTTGCTTCTTCCTGAAATTTAGACTGTCACAGTCCAACTGCCTAACTAAAATCAGACACACATCCATGATCCACTTCAAATGACAGTGGAGTTACCAACTCTTGTGGAACTTTGCTGGAAGCTTTTATTCCTCTGGTCAGAAAAAGCTATAATATGACCCTGAAAGATAACTAACATATAAGCCGTGTAACATGAAGGTATGATGAAGAAAAAGCACTTTAGCTGCATCATGTCATAAACTATGTGAGATTGACCACACCAGAGATGTCATTTATTCTCAAGATACTTCAGTTTTTGAGAAAAACCCATAGTGGTTTTTCCCTACAGTGCCTTTACCTCAGGATGGTTTGTGTCAATCAGTTACTCTGCAGCAAAAACACGTTTTTCAAGCCAGAACTGCATGCAGTAGTCAAGGATAAAGAGCAGATATGAAGACAGCAATCAGCCCCTCTTTGGTGTTTGCTGAGCAGTCAAGCCTGGCTGGCAGTTGGACACAAGGCAATTATTGATGTGCAAACAGCACTTTGCACTCAGTTCTAATTTATATATTTAAATAGAAAACACATATTCCACTAAATCTGTTATATGCACACCCTCTCCCTGCAGCAAAAATGTACTCTTGCAAAGTAAATTTATCTGATCACAATACAAAGGTTCCGTATCATGTTTGCCAAAAGCAAATACAATGCACTGTCCCTGTCCCCAGTTTTACTTGGTGTTTTTCTTTCTAAAGACATACAATGTTACTAAATTTTCCTGGGTTCTTTTCTTTTTTAAAATTATTTCTGAGACTGGAGTTATTCCTACAGCAGTTTATACACCCCTCTTCCTCCACATCAATTTTCTTTTCTCAACCTTAGTAATATCCTAGCAAAGGTGATAATATCCATGGGGAGATTCCCCAAAGCTTGGTCTGCCATGATATACAGTGACACACAGAGAAGGTTCAGAACCACTTGCCTGGGTTCTTAAATGGTTTCGGGGCATGGTGAGGATGGAAGACCTTTGAGAAGCTTAAGCTCTGCTTAAACCCTCACAAAGCATAGACTGAACCCTGTACTTTGTGTGGCTCTTGAAATCATCAGTGAGTTCTGGGCATTAGGATAACTGCAAGCATTCATATTTTGTCAAGTAAGTTACTAGATAGCTGTAAAGTATCTGATGCTGAAAATAATTACAAACTGAAAGACAAAACAGTACAAAATACCATTCAAAGGCCACATATTCACAAACAGTGAACTGAAAACATGACTTTTGAGGTCATTGTATGTTTGCAGTTCATCTAGTCCAGAGAAACAACAGCATCTGGCAGTTACATGCTTAGGCATCTAAGAAAAGAACATTGAAAATACTAATATTTTTATCCACGTCAGCAAGAGTATCTACCAAAGAAATATTAGAAAAAAAACCCAATGGCATAAAGAAGATGGCTTTCAAGATTATGGCTACCTTATATTCAAATAAATATATTTAAATGTCTGGTCTTGGAAAAGGTCATGGTCTTTATGAATCATTCATAATATATTTCTTACTGGATTACTTTGCATGGGATAATATGTATCTTCCTTATGAGGAAGATGTATTTACATCTCAGGCTCAGCCTGCAAATGCAAGGCTGTAAATAAATTTAATCTAGTAATTTAATTCTTTAAATCACTGCAAAGGGAAGTAGCCCACTCATGGGCAATAGTTTACTTATGAAGCAGACCAGAAACTGAGAGCCATTAAAGCTAATACTAAAACTAATGCAGTTTTCTAAGTTAGTGAATCTACAATATTAAGAAAACAATAATCTTCACCCAATCTGAAGCATGTATCTGGAAAATAAGGGCTGGGATTAATTTCCTTTGATATATTCAAGTTTCTTTCCATGAAATTCCTGTTTTGCCACCTTAATTCCTCCAGGAACACTTCTGATATCCAAATGTATTCTAAAAGTATGTGTGCTTAATAATTCAATTTGCATTTTTTACTGCATGCATCACATTTTCACTTTTGCTATTAATTTTTCACCATTGTCTGCTTATTGTGTGTAATCAGAAAACAAAGTCAACACCTAGAAAGCAGATGGCTTAAACAGGATTTGAAAATGATGCTGTGATAATGTGTCTTCTACATTTTTAGACATACTTATATGTTCATAAACAGAGACTTCATAAATATTGACGAACAAAAAATGACATACAAAGAAAATGGAAAATATAGAGCTGCACAAGATCTACTGTATGCAGCATGTATATTCAAATTTTTTTACAGCTAACATATAAATCACCTCATCATCAGATACTGTAATCCAAGTTTTTCTGTTCACAGCACCATTAACTAATTACTAAGAAAAAAAAAATAAAAAAGGCCTTATGCCTAGTTCAGTTGAAGTATTTTCTGAATTACAGTAACATATTGATTCTTTCAATGTAATAAAATTAAATCAAATCCCAACAGCAGATCAACACCTCAAATGGACTTGGGTCTCAAAATGGCTCATTTTATTTATTGAAATGTGAGTTCAAGGAAAAGAAAAAAAACGTACAGTAGAAAATTATTGTAATTTTGGAGAACTGTTCAATCCATTAAAAAAAAAAAATCCAAACAAACAAAAACAAAACAAAACACAAAAAACCCCAAACAACCAAAAGATCAAGGAAATGTAGATCACTGAACAAACACCTCTCTTTCCCCTGTACCCCTAACCCCCAGAAAAATTTTTCCTACTAGGATGTCCTGGTTTTGGCTGGGATAAAGTTAATTTCCTTCCTAGTTGCTGGTCCAGTGGTGTGTTTTGAGAATAATGTTGCTACAACACTGATGTTTTAGTTACTGCTAATAGTGCTTACCCTAAGTTAAGGACTTTTCAGTGGCCCGTGCTTTGCCAGTGAGCAGATGCACAAGAAGCCAGGAGGAATCAGAGCCAGGCGAGCTGACCCGAAGTGGCCAAGGCGATGTTCCAGAGCAGGGAACATAATCCTCAGGATATAAACTGGGAGGGAGTTAACTGGGAGCTGCCGACGCCTGCTCAGGTATGGGCTGCGCATCGGTCAGCGGGGCATGAGGAATTGCATTGGGAATCACTTATTTCTCCGCTTTCTCCTTTTCACTACAATTATCATCATTATTATCGTCATTACTATTTTTGTTACCATTATCATTAGTATGATCCGTATAATTATTACATTTATTTTGCTTCAAATATGAAACTGTTCTTATCCCATACCCCAGGGCTGACCTTTTCCCTTCCCGATTCTCCTCCATCCGGGGTGTGGCAGGGCGGGGTCCGGGATTACACCGGGACAGGGGAAGGTGGAGCGGCCGGGCCGGGATTACACCGGGACAGGGGAAAGTGGAGCGGCCGGGCCGGGATTACACCGGGACAGGGGAAGGTGGAGCGGCCGGGCCGAGATTACACCGGGACAGGGGAAGGTGGAGCGGCCGGGCCGGGATTACACCGGGACAAGGGAAGGTGGAGCGGCCGGGCCGGGATTACACCGGGACAGGGGAAAGTGGAGCGGCCGGGCCGGGCCGAGCCGGGGTTACACTGGGACAGGGGAAGGTGGAGCGGCCGGGCCGGG
>VZTT01057029.1:115441-134555 GCA_013400855.1 Buphagus erythrorhynchus
GGCCGGGGTTACACCGGGACGGGGGAAGGTGGAGCGGCCGGGCCGGGGCTGCGGTGCCGCGCGGCCGGGCCCGCTCCCGCCGCCAGGGGGCAGCACCGCTCCGCGCCGGCGGCCCCGCCCCGCCGCGCGCCGGGCGCAGAAGGGCGCTCGCTGCCCGCGCGAGGGTGAGGAGCTTGAGGAGGTTTGTGGAACCGGCTGTGGAGGTGCGGGATTGCTGTCCTGGCACTCTTCAGCCCCCGATGGGCCGCGGCCTCCCACCTCTGCCCAGCCGGGAGGGTCTCGCCACCGCAGCCACGACTCACGGCAGCGATGGACGTGGGTCACAGGTCTGGGGCTGTCCTGGCTCTCGCTGCATAGTAGAAGGTGAAGGAGAGTTGAGGGAGATGTGGGCTGTGCCACTGCCCGAGAGTAACAAGCACGGGATGATCTCCCTGCCCAGAAGCCTAATCGCACATGGACCACAGCACCGCACTGAGTCCTGGATGTTATTGTGTGCCATCAGCCCTTTGTCTTCTCCAGAAACACAGGCTGCTGTCCCTGAGCCGAGAGCAGGCCCCGAGCTGTCCCCACAAACACAGGCTGCTGTCCCTGAGCCGAGAGCAGCCCCCGAGCTGTCCCCACAAACACAGGCTGCTGTCCCTGAGCCGAGAGCAGGCCCCGAGCTGTCCCCACAAACACAGGCTGCTGTCCCTGAGCCGAGAGCAGCCCCCGAGCTGTCCCCACAAACACAGGCTGCTGTCCCTGAGCCGAGAGCAGGCCCCGAGCTGTCCCCACAAACACAGGCTGCTGTCCCTGAGCCGAGAGCAGCCCCCGAGCTGTCCCCACAAACACAGGCTGCTGTCCCTGAGCCGAGAGCAGGCCCCGAGCTGTCCCCACAAACACAGGCTGCTGTCCCTGAGCCGAGAGCAGCCCCCGAGCTGTCCCCACAAACACAGGCTGCTGTCCCTGAGCCGAGAGCAGGCCCCGAGCTGTCCCCACAAACACAGGCTGCTGTCCCTGAGCCGAGAGCAGCCCCCGAGCTGTCCCCACAAACACAGGCTGCTGTCCCTGAGCCGAGAGCAGGCCCCGAGCTGTCCCCACAAACACAGGCTGCTGTCCCTGAGCCGAGAGCAGCCCCCGAGCTGTCCCCACAAACACAGGCTGCTGTCCCTGAGCCGAGAGCAGGCCCCGAGCTGTCCCCACAAACACAGGCTGCTGTCCCTGAGCCGAGAGCAGCCCCCGAGCTGTCCCCACAAACACAGGCTGCTGTCCCTGAGCCGAGAGCAGGCCCCGAGCTGTCCCCACAAACACAGGCTGCTGTCCCTGAGCCGAGAGCAGCCCCCGAGCTGTCCCCACAAACACAGGCTGCTGTCCCTGAGCCGAGAGCAGCCCCCGAGCTGTCCCCACAAACACAGGCTGCTGTCCCTGAGCAGAGAGCAGCCCCCGAGCTGTCCCCACAAACACAGGCTGCTGTCCCTGAGCCGAGAGCAGGCCCGAGCTGTGCCCACGTCTGAGCCTTGCACAACCCTGCAGAGACCCGCACAGAGCAACAGCAGCGGGCGAACTTGAAGCTCTCCTCCTCATGAATCACAGGAGGAGTAACCCTAAGGTGAGGAATGAACAGCAGTGGGGGAAGTATGCTAAAAATGCAAAAGAGCAACCCCCCCCCCAAAAAAAAAAATAAAAAAGAGGGGAACAGGTTTTAAGTTCTTGCAGTGTGCACATAAAGCAAAAATAAAACCATGGCTCCAAGAAACTTTTAATTTAATTAAGCATAGAAATGTTGGATGAACAAGGAGCACAGAGATACATGCAGCATGTTAACAACCATACTATGGAAAAGCTTTTTCATATATTCGACTTTGCCATCATTGGCAGGGAATGTTTATTAACAGTCCTTTTTCTCTTTACATGCAAAATACAGGAAAAAGAGACAATATCATTGAATCATCATGAGTCATTCATTCACTGGGTAGGATGGACATTATTTACTGAAAAGACATATAAGAGAATAGACTAAAAAAAGGTCTGAGCTTGTTTGCGAAGATCAGCATAGCAATGTAGGATAAGCAGCATGGCAATATAGGAAATCAGAAGTCAAGTGAGTAGAAAATGCAACATATTACTGTGTTGCATCCTCTACACAGCCCAACAAATAAAAATTCATAGAGGATAAAAGGTGCATCTTTTGGGAAGGATGTTTAACTTCTCTTCGGAAATTCTTAAACAGAAACTTACATGATAAAACTACATATATGGTACATTCACAGACAATCTGAGACATCTGAAATGCATCAGCCCCACAGAGCTGACCCATGGACTCAGCAAGGCCTTATATCACACAGACAGCTGGGAAATAAGCTGCCATTATTTGTACAGCATTCAAGGAATTCACACTTTGGATTTATTCCACAGTGTTAAGCAATGCAGTACTTCTGCTCCAAGTCATGGTCCAGACAGTCCAAATCAACAACATCCAATATCCAGCAGTTAGGCTTCCTAAGCCATGTTCAAAAAAATTTGAGATACCTAAGGATAGATGCCACATAAGTCAGCATAGTAGAGCAAACTGTTGAAGATTATGGAAATGGCTGAACTTTATTCTTTTTAGTTATTGTTTTTTTTCTGGAATTCAAAAACTTTTGAGAAAACAGTGTGAAGGAACTTACTTTAATTTGGGGATTGAAGCACTAATCCATGAACCCCAGAGCTGCATAGGACCCCAGAGCTGCATAGGAAATAAATTTCTTTCCTTCAAAAACTGGAAATGTCTCTTTCAAGAAATGCTCAGAGAAATTCCACTTGGTAGTGGCAAGATGTGGATTCCAGAGAATTAATTCTCCCTGCAAATAGGGCCACTTCACTACAGGAACAGGTGGAGCCTTACCAACAGAAACTCTTTAACTTTTAAAACTTTTTGGGATTTGTACATGTCTCCTGCCTACAGTTCTTAGAAAATTTAGCTCTTTACATATAGCCTTTGTAGACAGCTACCCAAAGGACAGAGCTGCCTTGTAAATCTGTACTTCCATTTACTGGGAGCATCTCAAGATGCTCCAAATGCAGTGCAGTGCTAAACTCAGGGTGCACCAGTACTGAATTGTCATCAGTATCTTAGCAAACCTGAAGTCCACCTCAGTCTCGTCTGCCTTGATTTTGCTGGGATAGCATTCCCTCAGCTCACAGTGCTGGCAGGAGTATCAGTACCATGAGGTCTGGGTGATGCTCAAGTATTAGTTGAACACCCTTTAAGAATGTCCAAAAAAACTCAGAAACTTGTGCAAGAAAGTAGACTGACTTTTCTTCTCAATCACACAGCCCCAAAGGCAAATATAACCACTGAAGATCAGGAGCCAGTCACTCTTCAGGTAGGGGCACCCTGAGGGATGGGGATGAGGGAGGCTATTATATATATAAAATGTTACAATAAATGTGCGTTTATGTTCATTCCTCCCAAAATACTGCACCAGAGCAGGTTTCAGGCTACTCCAGACAGGAACTCTGGATGTGCAACAGTGATAGCCTTGTTCTGCTCTTAAGAGCAGCACACAACAGTGTACACACAGCCAAAAACACTCATGTTAGATATGTAGGCATTTAAATCCCATCCTCTTTGGTTTGATTTACAGTAGAAGTAGGGCTCTTTTACTTTAGAAAAATGAAATGAAATCAAATCAAATCAAAACAAGTTAATTCCTATTTGGAAACCAGTAAAATATTCTTTTCCATACCATTTAGAAATTAAATGTTAGTTTGACTCACCTGTCAGCACTCTGCACTGAATTGCAGCTGATCTTCTCTCAGCCTAATAAACACTGTAGATACTAGCTCAGTTTGTATGATGTTGGAGAATGCAACACCACTTTAATCTATCCAGGGTGGCCTACACTCTTGATTAATTGTATTTCCCCACTGCTTTGCTCTGTTGGTTCACAGAGAAAAGGCACCAGTTTACCTGAGATACCAGGATTAAAGGATAAACTGACAATTCAGGTTTCTCAGAATTTTGCCTCAAAGTGACAAAAATCAAACACACATATCAAAGGATTTGATGCCTAATAGCAATGTTCTACCCCAAAGAGTAGAAAATCATAAAAGCAGCATTAACCAACTGTGCTGCCCACAGACCTGTGTATACCAGCAGTGGGGAAGGAAGCCCAAGGCAAGCTCAGAAGTACAGAAACTACAGCTTTGAAACTGGAGGACAATCCTGAAGTGAGGTGAGCCCAGACTGTCCCACACTTGCAACACTGAGTGCAGAGAGACCCACGGACCTGAGAACAGGGTAGGTGTGACTGCTCTATCAGGTGGCAGCAACCAGCCCCCCCACCTAAACATGCAGCTCCCCCAGGGCCTGCATGACTTCTCTGCTGGGCTGAAATACCAGGTTTTAGGTCAAATCACTGCAGAAAATGCTCTTAAGTGTAAAGTGGGGCTGACAGGCTGAAAGCATGGTGGAGAGGAGGTCAGAGGCTCAGTTAGCACCTGACTGCCCCTGGGTTGCAGCATCTCATTTCTCATCTGGTCTCATAGGCAGCATTTCACACTCTCCTCAGATTGCTTCTGTGCAAAGGAGTGAGAAAACCCAGCCCCAGGCAGCTGCAATTCCAAATCACAGCCAACCCTGCTTTTTCTGCAGCCTCCCTCAGAAAGGGGAGTGCAGGACAATAACAGCTTTTCCTGCTGCCCATGTACTGGCAGGAATGCCTCCCACCTGTAGAAGCCTTTTCTTTTACCTCTGTCCCACCACTGCTGGAGGCATGCTTGGAGCATGAGGAGCAATGTTAGCAAAACTAGTAATTCCCCAATAAATTTTAAAATGCCCTTATTTATATTATTATGTCATTATTTAGTGTTTTAAATGATAAATTGGATTTCTTTTGATAGGATTGCATTAACTGGGTTAGTTTACTTAAACTGCATTTATTTTGTGAGACTTCCCAACTCCTCCTGACCCTCAGCACAGAAAGTAACTGAGACCAATCACCAATTTCAGGCATGAGGGGAAAATAAAAACAAGAATTTTTGTGAATGCTTCAGTATTCAGAACAGGACCAAATAACACATGGATAATAACAATAATAACAGGATAATAGTTTTGCTTCAGAATAAATAAAATAAGACTTCAGAATAAAATAGAGAAAAGGTCTAATCATACCATATGAGAAGTTAATATTTTCAAATCCAGAGCAAAGGGAGGTCCCTGCCATATGTATCTAAATCTTGCAAAGGTCTAAAATGTAGGTCACATCTATTTAGGACACTGAGCATCCCCTTTGGCTAGTTCTACATGACTTCACACTGAGGTACTTGAAGGGCTGTTTGGTTCACCATGCTACTTAGCATCCAGTTCTGAAATGATATTGTCTCACCCCAGGTATATGTATAAAGTTTCTATGGGCTTCTTCTCAGGACTGGAGACTCTGCTTTTGGGAGGCAGGACAAAAAAGAGGCACTGCAGTGCTGGGGATGGGAGTGTGCACATCTCACAGATGTTTCCCTGAAGTCTCTCAGTGCTTCATTGGTAAAGGTGCCTTAAAGTGGGTGTTATGTGTATAAAAGCATATAAAAGTATATCTAAAGCTAATTTATGTTATCTGAATAGCACACAGTTCCTTCCTGTAATGGAGAATCCAGCTACTTTGACTTTAATTTATTAATATTTGGGTCAAAACCTAGGAAAATTCAACAAGATTATAAAGAATAATTTCTCATAGACACATGCACAGCCAGTTCTTCATCCTAAACTTTCTTGTTCCTTCAACCTGCCAAGATTTCAGTGAATGCCTTCACAGAGTTGTTACATCAAAGCTTTTGCACAAACCTATGAATCGATATATTCTTTGCTTGATACTAAACTCCCTGCTGATTCAGGAAAATATAGATGTAAATTTAGAGGGTCATTTGTTTAAAGTTTTCTTTGAAGACAGAGAATGTGTAGTAACTCGAATACAACCAATGCATCTAAGAACTGAACACTAAAACATGCACCAATTTGATGTTTTTATGTTACTTTAAGCTAATATGTTATTTGATTGCTTACTATTCTTTGAAACACAAAGCATGAGAAATTTTGAAGTTGCAAATACAGGAGATAAAAGAGAATGCAAAGTATCTCATCCTTAAATGGGGTTTAACCACCATCGGATTTAATGTAAAGATAACTGATATTTTAAAGCTCATTTTTACATGGCTGTCTGGGGCCTTGTTTTTAAACTAGAGAGTAATTTGAGCATTATTTTGGACTTTGGCTCAAGCAGAAGTGTTACTACAAATCAAAGGGTCTTTCTGGGTGTTTTTGGTAATGTGTGTCAGAAAGGACAAGTATAAATAGGGGACAGTGATGCTTGCCTTTGTGAACTTGAGTTTTCTGTCCATGTGATAACTTGCAGTAACAAAGGAGCTGAAAGGGGTCCTCACTGCTAATGGGGAAGGCAGAAGATATTTTCCAATTCTGTTTACAGAGCACTATGTCTATAAATGCATATGTATCTACCAAGGGCTAAAGACAGCAAAGGTTATCCAAACTGGAAAGAAGTAGTATATTGGTGTGAGAAACAAATTGGCTATAAACTGCTAATTGTTGAAAAAATAATCTTTTTCTTAGGAATACATTGAAACTGAGTCATTACCTTCTCATTTGCTCAAGTAACCATCTTACACTTAAATGGATTTATTGATGAAAAGCTTAGAAAAAGAGCTAGTAAGCATCTTGGAAACTTTAAGGCACATTTTTATTGCTCACAATTGAGATCCCATGAGCTTGCAACACCGCTGCAGATGGGAGTGCTGGACAGCCACCATTTTTTTGTCTGAAAATGTTTCTTTACAATGAATTTACTGCAGAGGATACTTCCATAACAATGTAAAAATTAATGATAATAAAGCAAGTACAATGTATTTTTATAATCTCAGGTCATTGCAATCTTGCCATTCCAGTAATAGAATTAGTCTTTTCATACACAATATTTTCTGTAGGTGAGATACTTAGAGAATATAAGAATTTACAAGCTTAGGCTTTCCTTGCTTATTTGAATTTCACAAATGTTCAAATATTTTTGGCAACTATTTTCTTTCATTGTGAAAGATCCCTTTGCATCAGGGGAGATGCTCATCCTTGTAGCTATAAACTTGTATTTGTTGTCTCAGCACCTCTCAGGTCTGGAACAAAACTTTAAAATGTCTCTTTAGTTTAGGGCTCAGTATTAATGTATTTGATAGTACTTTGTAAGGCTTAGTTAGCATTGTTTTATTCATATGTAAAATATCCAATCGAAAACTTTAATTACATATTACTGATACAGTACAACTGCTAAGTCATATCTGGAACCATTTATTCAGGAAAGCAAATGAATGCAAGTCTTCTAAGAAAAATAAGAGAAAGGGAGAAAGAGCAACCTTTTCTTGTGTAGATTTCCACCTGCAATGGATATGGTCTCCACCACAAAACCACCACAATTTTAACACACTCTGAAAAAAAATACAAAGATGGTCCCCATTTGCAATGAAAGAGAAGTGAAGATGAGGAAGAGGGTTTTGAAATAGAAACTTCTTTACACTGTCTTACTTTTCTTGTCATAGAAAAAAATGTGACTAACTTTAACTCTTTAAGTAGCTGGGGGTTTAATAACCACCATAGAGTTTTTGTCTTCTAGACCCTAAGGAGGCCATGCCCCTGGTACAGTTTGGAAATGCTTCATTTAAGACAACATTTTAGTGACACTGAAGTGCAAGTAGATGAGTAGTAGCATAACCTTGTATTTACATTTCAGTCTGGGTTAGATATAATGACAAGTTTTTTTACAGTAATTTTTGACACTGTAATTAAGAAAGTTGTAGAATATTTCACATCTCCATGCAGCAAGCTCATCTGTAGAATGAATTTGGTATCTTGCAGTAGCAATGCCTCATCTTGGCTGCTGAAGACTGATGAAATGTAAGGGGTAATTCTGACAAAAGCCTGAATCAGTGCAGGAAGCATAAGGATGCTCTGAAAGGTTCTTGATAAACGAAAAACACTTTCAACTCCATGGCATATGTATCAGCAGATTGCAAATTTGTGTGTTGGAGGGGCTCCCAAAACAATCTCTCAAAGGCTGCTGAACACCAATGAAAGGCCAACAGTGGCTGGTATTTGAATCTAGCCAGCCCACTAAAGTGTGGGCTTTTTCTGCCTTTCTTATTTCTTCAAAGAGATTTGGGAAGAAAGGACACAAATCTCTCTGTGTCAACAGAATAAGGAGCAATACTCTCAATTCCAGCCTATTAATTTCCACAAGCTACCAGGAGCCGCAAGGAACAAAGAGAGAAAAAAACACCAAGGAACTTTATCCTTCTACCAGCATTTTTGCAATGCAATGGCACCCCTGAGACTTTTGTCTTGTTGCTGAAAGGGATTTTAAGCACTTCACTGCAGTGCCAGTTTGCTGGGAAATTGCCTTATAATATCTAGCTCAGTTGAAGCTTGTTCTCCTGTACCTTAGCTTGTGACTTAAGTGGCAACTGAAAGATGCTACTTGCACCAGTTTCTTGCTGACTTTAAGAAACAGCCTAAAACAACCTACAAAAAAAAACCCCCACCAATCCTTCCTGGAATGGAGTAAAGGGAGTCCATAGTGAAATTGTAAAATTGATGTGTTTATGAGTCAAAAAAAATTGAAAATGGACTCTTTCAAAAAGTACAGCAATGAGTTATCACTTTTCTTTGAATCACATGGTTGCAATAATGAAATAATGTTGAATTTTCCCAACCAAATGGTCAAATCTGTGCTGTGATAGCAGACTCATTGGTGATAAATGCAAGCGTAGTCCAAGGGGGATGCTGACTCCTGCCCAAACTTATCTTTGATAAGTTGGACTATCAGAGAGCAATGAACACTTCCAGTTAATTGTCCTACAGACACCAAGCAGCAGCCAAAAGCTTTTGATATCAAATGGGTGTAGTAGGCAGAATGCTTGGCCATCACCTTCTCAGTGCACTCTTGGGCCAGCTGGTTGGGAACAGAGACATTTGGTACAAAATACAAGCTTTTGAATGGGCAACCACTATATGAACTTAAGTTCAGTCCCAGCTGTGCCAGGAAGTGGGAAGTAGAGTTTCCCAGGTTGGGTCTCAGAAGGGCCAGGCACTATGGAGGAAGTGGGAGAGGTCTGGAGAGGAGGAAGGTGTCAGGAAGGAGCAGGGCTGGATTAGCTCCAAAGGAACCCAAGCCCTGAGGTAAGAAGCAGTGAGGGTACTGAGAGAGGAGGAAAAAACAAAATCACTGAAAATTGCCATAAAATGTTTGGAACTGTACACTAAAAATAATTTCTTAAAATTATTTGCCTTGATCCCTCAAAAAAAAAAAGTCACTGACTGATCTGCACAGGGCAGCATAAGACAATGGACAACCAGATAAACATATAAATTGGCTGAGGCTTTAAAATACTTTCCTCTAATGATCTGTCTCACTGGATAAATGCTGCCTACATAGTAGCTAGAGAACAGCAAAATGGAGAAGCTGGAGCCTTCACACAGACAACTTGATTAAAAGCTGAATAACTTGAGTAAGAGCTGGAATGGCACCTAGATTCTAGTCACAATGTAGGTTAAAGGCTGAGCCTACATCCAGACACAGGACTAGGCATCAGACTTGACACCTGGAGGACTCATTCCAGGGGGACCAGAAATGGGACAGAGATACTATTAATTCTGTAACTGTGTCACCAGTCTTGAGCAAGGATTCATGGCCAGAAACTTCATAGGACTATAAAAGCCTGTTTCTTGGTGGTACTCTTCTGTTTATATAATATATATATGTATGACTGCCTTCATCTGTTAAAAACCACCAACAACCTTTTTCTGGTATGGTAATACAGTCCTTGAAATACTCAATAGGAACAATAATAATAATACTAACAATAATAATAATTGTAATATGGCTGTTAGTCATGGATTACACTGCCTTTCCAGTGAAGGTTCAAATTAAATAATTCAAAATTAACTATTATTATTGTTGCTATTATTATTGTAATAATGCCATGAGAGAAAGATGCTCTAAAACTTTAAATTGTTCACAAAAGAGACAAAGGTTAGTATTTTAATCTTCTTCCCCCACACTGGTTTCTAACAAAAATTGTGTAATAAAAACAAAGGAATCCCAATTGTTTCTTAATACCTTCTGAGCAAAAATAAATCATTTGAACTCCAGAGATATTTTTGACAGTGAGCTAAAGGTGTATTATGAATGAGTAGGAGGCTTGGTGAGTGAATATAATAACTGCTTACCTATGAGGGGTATATCAGAATCTGTAAGGAGAAATGTGGTTACTCTGTTTAATGGATATTAGCCAGAAGAGCAGTCACACAATTCATCTTCACTAGCAATTCTGGTGAGTGTTTGTAGAGATTTTTACAGCATAGCCATACATCAGCATAAACCACAATTCTTCAGCTGGTTGGCAAAATCTAGTGCACCTCTGCTTCTGTTAAATGCTCTTGTTCCCATTTTTATAAGTACAGAGGACCAAAAGAGAGTAAACATTTTTACTTTTGGCATTCCACTTCAGATTTCCTATCTAGATATTCATGTAGCTAGCTATTACTGCCTTCTTGGTACTTCTAATAATTTCAAAAACATCTCAATGTAAACCTGCAATCAAGCACTGACAGTTTGAAAATTATGCTTTGCCCTATTGAGAGAATTCCTTTGAAATGCATATAGTGATTTATTTTAAAATATTTTGCTAAATAACCATGTAATGTTAGTATATAAAACTGCATTATATGCCATGCTCTCCACTGACTGTTGACAAAAGAGCTTTAGAAGGGATAGGAACTTAGATAACGTGATCTGGTTATATAAGATGCTTTTAAATGCTGTTTCTGTGTGGGATCTCCTCTTCTAGAAGTATGTCTTGCAATGTGGTGTCATGATTTGTCTTTGACCAAACTGGGCAATACAAAGCCAAATCAATCAGTTACAGCTCCCCCTTTAACATAGGCAATTTTATTCAGATTAGAGTCATATACTAACAAATTAACATCAAAAAATTTTAAATAATTCCAGCTGAACCTTCATTCACAGGGCAATTCAACCCATGACTAATACCCATATTATGATTTTCTTCTGCTAAAGCATTCCTTACCTTCAAGACTCATCTTTGCTGAATCTTAGCATCTGATTTGCAAAGCCAGGGATGCTGTCCAAAAACATGTTCCTGTTTCCGTACAGTATGTACTCCCAACAAAGCATTTCACTTACACAGTTTTAGTCAGAGCTCAGTATTCCACACTAAGCCTAGCTGTCAATTCCAACATTCATAATTACATTGCTTAGCCATACAAACAAAGCTGAAGTCTGTTTGGTTTTCCCTAATTTGACCAATGTTATTAGCATTTCATAAGCCCTCCTGTTAGCAAAATATTGGGTCAAATAATTTATTGATATAACTCAACTGGAAAACAACAGAATTACCCCAGAGAATAATTTGGCCTATTAGGTTTTCATTTAATTGTGAATACTTAACCTGTAATTATCTCCTTATGAAAACACAGCTACATAATAGAATCACAGAACAGTTCAGGTTGGGAAGGACCTTGAAAGATCCTGCAATGAGCAGGGACATCTTCAGATAGATCAGGTTGATGGGTCTGGGTCAAATCCAAAGATCATTGTGATCAGTGGAAGACTGTCCAGAAAGCCTTAGGCTGGGTCCAAAGTATGGTACACTTGAGACTTCAGGTTCAGCAGAAAATTCATTGTTCAGTGTCTTGGGCCACAAAGCTGAGGATATTGCCTTCAACTGAGACCTCCTGGTCCGACCAAACAGCCCTATAGCTTGAGAAGTTCAGCATTTGTCCATCTCCAAGACCAACAGCCAAAGCAGCAGAATAAAATAGGAGAGGCACAGGAGAGAAGGTAGGACTAGAAATCATCGCTTGAAATGGCAACTCAGAATGAAAAGGCTGATAAATACCTGGCCATGTTTTATGCTATCCCAGTAGCCTGCTTTACTGCTTCCCCACTGGAAGAAACCCTTACACAAGCACAGCCTGTCACAAGGAAATAGGCACATTTCAGAGTTTATAGCAAGAGCCCTGTGCCCTAAATTAAAAATTTCAAATAAAATGAAAGGAAGCACCTGAATCTCTTCTATACCATAATGAAAATGCAATAGGTTTCTATGTGGGAGCCAAATGCTGGCTGCAATCTCCAATGCCTTGTGTGACTTGAGACCATATTACCTGAGAAATTGCTTCTGTCCCTGTGAAATCTTACTGCAGTCAAGATCTGCAGGGATGTTCAATTGTGGTTTTATGGTATAAGTGAGAAGGCTTTTTTTTGTGATGGGGGGCTGAGTTTGGGAGTACCCTCAGGGTTTGTGAAAGTTCAGGTTTGTTAACCTTCCAAGTATACTGTGAAACTCCTCTTATGCTGCAGTGCAAGGACAAGCTAAAAGCAGTGGAAAATGTTATATTCATGAGCTGTCCTCTGGCACTATTTAATGTGTGTAACATATAAAAAGGTAGGTGGAACACAGCTGCACTTGTTGCACGGCCTGTATGGCAGTTTATGCATGGAGAGGAGGATGTGGAACAGGTGATGAAAAACTGCCGACTGGTCAGTTATTAAACCTGCCTAATCAGTACAGGCCACATGGAGCTTGGAAATTCATCTGACTATTCTACTCATAACAGTATTGTCTTCTCTGCATGACTCCTTCATTGCTATTATCCTAATTTCTTCTGTTAGAAAAAGCAAAACATCTCTTTTATTTTCCTTCTTTATTTACCCCTGTTTTATCTCTACTTGTTTCCTTTTCTGTCTGTAGAATAGTAACTGCTTTTTTCTTTCAAGAAGTTGATGATCTGAGGCAGGGATTCTTGAATGAAATTTCAGGGGAGGACGCTCCTTCTTTTTGCTGACCAATGGACAGCAATCACTGGTAAACAGTTCTGGAAAATACCTTATTTTGCTCTGTCAGCCACAATTGTAGACTTCTTTGTTTCAAGCTTCCATGACCAACGCTAGGCAGTTGAGAGGAGTGTGGGGTGAGGAGTATTGTTTCCTCACCTGCAACATTCAGGAATCAAGTTCAGATACTCACAGTAGCACTTTTAGTCTGAAATTCCATGAATCAGTGAAGTTCTCTATACTACACAGTGTTGTCTTGTTCCTAGACCATAAGCACAAGAGGTCACTACACCTGCTCCACTGCAGCGCTTCAAGCCAATCTGTGCCATCCCCACGCTTTTACAGGTGGTGGATGCAATGTGATATGCAACAGAAACACTATCCCACACAGAGTATTTATGGAGAGGAAAGGATATTTCAGATGGGAGAAGATATTTCTATAAGAGGAAGAGAGGGTAAGCCAAAAGATTTTGGAGACTCTTTAAGTTCCCATGAGAGAACTACAAGACCACACTTCCCAAGACACTACACTGAATAAAAGGATTTCTTGATAGTAATACATCCTGCCCAACAGAAATAAGAGTGTGAATTAGGCCTGTCAAATTACCAGCAAAACTGCTTGAAAAAAATAAAAAGGGATGGAGTATTTTGAGGTTTTTTGAGGAGTATTTTTGAGGAGTATTTTGAATTTGAGGAATTCTGATGCAAGAAAAACCTGAAGGGAGTTAAGAAAAAGGTGCTTTGTGAAGTTGAGGAAGCTGAAGCAGCACTGAGAGTGTGTGATCCTGAACATGCCACATGTTTAACCATAACTTTAACCACAAGAGGTAACTCAATTCACTGAAGTGGCCAATTTCACAAATAGAAGTATTGGCTATATGGAATGCTATGTTTCTATGGATTCTGAGATACAATGGAAAGGAGAAAGCAACAAACCTTATTGTATTATGTATTAATTTCCACTATAAAATGTCTGCCATTTCCTTTGAAATGTTCTCTTTACAATTTTCTGCAGAAATCAAACTTTAACAGATACATAAATCATGGAGGTACTTTACCTTGCCCTGAAAAAAATCCAGTTATTTGAAGAAGATCACTGGATGACAGCATTTCTTATCCATGTTTCAGACAGCACAGGGCACTGTTGTCAGCCTGGTAATACTCTTCAATATTTTTTTCCACTCTGTATACATTGCTTTAGAATTAATATTGTCTTGGAACAACTTGATAACACAGATATTTTATGTGGAACAATTCTCAGTTCCTGAAACCACTTCTCAAGTTAAGAGTGATATTCTTGTAAGAATAGGGGAAAAAAGCTAATAGTCTCTTATCTTGATCAGTGATGTGGAAAAGACAAATTAAGTGAAGGCACTAAATCTGTGCACAGTAAGAATTGAATATTGGTCTTCTACTTCCTAGACAAAGACCTTAAACATCCTGAGAATATTGAGCTAGGTGAGGAAGGGGAGTGCTGTCTAATATAGTAAAAAGTAAATTTAGTTTGCTTTAAGCCCTTGGAGTTGCAAAGATTTAGAAAGCTTTCCATAATAAGGACACAAAATAAAAATAACTAACAATGAATAGAATTGGGACTTAAATCAGTCCAATGAGATATATATGATCACATTATCTCACTGACCCAAGTAATCCTTTTCAGTCCTAAATGCTTTATTCCTCAGAGTAATTTTTCATTACATTCTTGTTCATTGAGCAGGTCTGTTCCAGCATGTCACTACAGCAGTCACACAGCTGCCCCCCTGGCCATGAGGGAGCTGTGTGGCTCTGGGAAGCAGAGGAGCCCTTCCAGCTTCCACTGCAGGTGCTCTGACTCCTGCCCGCTCACCAGGCCGTGTGCTGGAGCAAAGCTGCACAGCCTTGTCTGGCATGGGACTGTGCTGTCTCATGGAGGAGACACTTGTTCTGTGACCTCAGACAAGACACTACACTTCTCTGTGCGTGATTTTCTTTTAGACAGTGTTATGCAGATTGTGAGAAACAAAAGCAGTCAGGATCTTTCGCCATATGCACTTATGAACCACTCCAGTAGGAATAAATAAGGTTAAGAGAAATACAGCAAAACTATGTCATACAGGTACACTGTCTCTCAAAGTCACTCAAGTATCTGTGTACAGCTACTGTTGAAGGTCCTTTCCACCATTCCCAATTATTAACCATCTTCTCCCATGACTGGTCTAACTAGACTGGTTGGATAAATGTCATTCTTCAGCATGAGTGACAGAGGCATAGGGTAGCTAATGTGTGCTACTTATGCAGAGTTTCTTAAAAATAAAACCATTTTTAAATCTAAGAAGGTTCTAAAATGTAAATGAAAATAAAATAATTGAGATTGTCACATCAGGCAGTTGGAAGTCAGGAAACATGAAATGTCTTTATTTGGCACTTCTGAATATGCATAAGGATATTAAACTTAAATTACACAATGACTGACTGATGACCAAAATGATCAGGCATTCAATGCAGAAAAAAAATCACTACCTTGTACATAAAGTCATGTTAATGAATAATGAAACTCCAGTGTTGCTAAGAGTAATAGGAACCATATTTCTGGCTGCACGTACACACAAGAGGACATTAAATTACTTCAGAGAACAAGATAAATGAAACAACACAAGCACATCCAACATCTAGGATCCATCCAGAATTGTTCAGAAGAGATTCACCAAGTCCTTAGTGCAAAGTGCAAGCAGGAATTGAAACTACAAGCAAAAAACCTTTCTGTGTTTCTTGGGGGGGAAGAAAACATTATTTCAGTCTCTAAAATTTAACAGGGAAATCAAATCTATGCTCCAACAAAACCATCTGAAAAGTTAAAAGCAGAGATAACCTTTTAATCTGTAAAGGGATAGCAATATGTAATTACATATTTAGACAGCAAAAGTCTGATAGCCAAAGGCTTACATGGGATACTGATGCCTTAAGTTTTATCTTTCATATTTTTCAGATTCTATATTGCATTAGTATATAACTCCAAACTTCATATAAAGTGTTAGCAAGCTTTTCTCATAGTTTAGTTAAACAAAACAATCCTTTTCCAGCCTGAGAACCAAGGACACCACTGCAGCTTGAGGCTCAAGAAGTGTAAACAACAGCAAACTGAGGAGAGCAATCTGGGAGGGTGGGACTTCATAACCTGAAGCTATAATTGAACAATTAACCCCAATATATAAATGGCCCAAACTTATAAAAGTGTGAAAATCGCAACTTGGAGTCATCTTGGGTCCATCTTGGGTAGAGCAACGGCCAGGCTCTTGTACTGCCCAAGGTGTAGCCTTTGAAGGACTTTTAATAAATACCTACTTTATTCTTTTAACATTGTCTAGCCTCTATTCCAGGTAACCTCTCCAGGCATCAATACATTAATTAAAGTAGTTTTGATAATTTACCTGCCTTGCTGATGAGCAGTTTTCAAAGCTATTGACTGGAAAGCTGATACTCTTACATATGTCATTCCTAAAGACTAGAATTACATTCTGTAAGCCCCTATACATAATTGATACTTTCAAAGAAATCCAAGATAGTACTACAGAAACTGAATTTATGTGTAATGCTTTAATTTTTCTAATGCAAATATAAAGAGTTTTACTAACTCAAGATTTGGTCAAATGTGCTCTTTAGGAGGTTAAGCCAAGAATAGTTACACCAGCTCAGACCCACAGCCCATGGAACATGTAACATGTAACAGTAGAAGCACTGCTTTCACCCACGGTTAGTAGGAGACATTTTGGAAAAGTGAAGAAACTAAATGCCCCTTCTCTGGATGCACACTCCTGGCTTTTATCAGTCAATGGTTTCAGATCCTCCTGACTAGAAGTTGCATCTGATCACTCCATGAAATAGCTGCTAAGAGCTAAGTTTTCTATGTTATGTTCAGGAGAGTAATTATTTTTTATCAGCTAACACACAGAAATCAATAGAAGTGTTATATGAATGAAATTACTTCCACATTTAAACCTAGGCCAGTAGAATGAGCCTTTCTGAAAGCAGCCATGTCCACCGCTTTCCTGGCTTCTCACTCCCTTCTCAAGTCAACTTCTCATTTTTTAAAAAAAGTTAAGATGACAACAGCTGGTCACAAACAAGTGAAATACTAGGCTTCTAGTGAGTGGTTTCCAGCAGTCAGGATTCTGGAAGTATACATGAACTCTTTGAGAAGCACTGCTCATAGAGATGTTCCCAGAAGCAGAGGCACAATTCAGCCCTGAGGTTGAGAAGCAAGGGAGTGGACATGAGAGCAGGGAAATACAAATGGATAATTAGGAACATGACTAGAGTATGATAACGTAAAACAAGCAAAAATGGAAAAGAGCAAAAAGAGGAAGAGAGCCACAAGCCACAATGAAAGGTTTTGTAGAGTGGAAGGCCTCATTTGATGAAACTTAATGCTGCATTAAGCTCTTTTAATAATCTGATAATTTTTTTAACTGCTTTTCTATCTTTCAGGTAGTGTCGGTTCTTTTGTTAACTCTTGATTTTTACAATAGCTATTCACACTTCTAATTATTTTTTACCACTTATTTTTTATTCTTATCCATTCTGGATTTAAAAATCTGCATTTTATATTCTTATTATACTAATGTAAATCTGGAGAGAAAATCTGAGTAGCAAGTGAAAAGATTTCACTGCTAGGCTACTTTTCGTTCTCCATTTAGGACAGGAATGCCTTGATTCAAAAGCAATTACATAAAAGCAACAAAAACATTTAGTAAGACTATTCTAAAAGTCCTTATTGAAGAGAGACAGCACTGCTTAACAGTTTTTAAGGGATGAAATAACAAACCACATTCATATATGGACTATAATAAGACTCACACTGAAATTAATATCAGGATTGTGGCTTTGAACACAACTCTTTGTATTTTTGAGTACTATCATCACATTATGTTACCACACTAATGGCATGAGAAACTACTGAACTGCTACAGATTGCACACAACAAACTCAGCTTACCCTCTGTTTAGCTATTTACTTACACCTTTTCTAATATATAATATACCATCATTCCAATGTGTTTATCCATTTACCAGGTAAAAGCTTCTTCAGAAATACAAGACAAAAAAATCTTCCCCTGCAAAAATCAAAGTGCCTGAATTGAGAAGATAGGTTAATCAAAAAAGGCATTTGTACATGAAGTTTTTATAAGCCTCAATGACATTACAGAGACTGAAGTTTTACAAAATATTTCAGAGTGGTACTAAATGTAACAGAAAGGTTCCTTTCTGCATGCTCAGTTTGAAACATGAGTTAATTTCCTATAGTGATCTCTAAATGCCAGTCATGTCAGTTCTGAATATGCATGATGAGTTACCTTTTCTAAGATACACCCTGGCCAAACCCTTATGCTCCTCAGCAAATGGAGCAAGAAAAACCATTAAAAACTGTACATTTGTTCACAGACACAGCAAGGACTTATTAGATTGTGCAGAGTATCACCCTCATGTAGCTTCACAGTTTTTGGATGAGAGGAGATATTCTCTTACAGTTTGCTTTCCCACACCTTTATTTAGTTATGCTATTTACACTTGCTTCTGTTGGGGATGGTGAATATGAGGCTGCTGTGCTGTAGGTACAGGTAGAGCAAATACACTCTTGTCCATAGCTCCTCTTAGATACACACAGTTTCTTAGCATGACTCACATTATTTCTGTAACACCCACCATTTATAATTTCACTTTCCTGCAGAGTTCCTGACTGGCAGATTGCTAACACTCTTGGCCTTTTTTCTTGCATGGCATTTTCACTAGCAAGAGTAAGGGCAGTCAAGTCAGTACTAAATCCAGATTGAAACTAATTAACTCACCCTTCCCAAATAACATAGCTTAAAATTGAACTTTCCTAAATTTAGGCATTAAAATTTTATGTCTGATTTTAAAATTAAGATATTAAAAATGTGCCTTGTGGCACTTGAGCAGGTTTCAGGATATCTGAGATCTGTGGCCTGACTGGCCACACTGACTTAGGATATTTATTTCTTAGGAAAAACACCACATGACTCCCTTAATATTTTTTTGCAACTGCTATGGCTAGTCCACAGTACCCAACTTGTAGCTTCAGAGTAAAATAGGGCTTAAATATTAATTGATTTTAACTTGAATTAGCAACATATTTTTTCCTCTTCATTAAATAATTTGGCATTGAGTACAGAATGGAATTTCAAATAATTTCCTAGTAAAATGTGTGATCAGCATGTGAGCATGTGAATAGCATTGTTTTTAAAA
>VZTT01057029.1:136542-163672 GCA_013400855.1 Buphagus erythrorhynchus
AGTATCAAGTATTCCAAGCAGACACTCCTGCCTCTGCCTTATATTCCCTATCTCTCAACCCATTTGCTTTTTTCTAATGCCAAAATATTTTATGCCTCTGATATTTTTATATATTTAACTACAGGCAGCAATCAAAACGCTGGCACTTACTGGCTACTAACATTTAAAGCTTCTATCACAAGAGAAGGAGCATGTTATGTACTCATAAGGAATAGATTCATTACCAACAATTGCTATTATTGGCATGTTTCAAATAGACTCCAAAACAGCCTTTTTCTGTGTCTTAACCTCCTGTTGCTGAGCAAGGAATAGAATCAGCCAGCGTCTCAGGAGATCTGACAAAAACTTACGTACTGATGAGAGGATGAGAGAGAGAGAGAGAGAGAGGGAGAAGGCAGGTACCCCAGCCCTGCTCTTGTGTGGAACTACATTAAACCAGACTTCTTCTGCTATGAAGATAAAAAATAAAAAATTTGCATGAGACAGGGCATACAACTCAAAGTCCATGCAGTGCTAGGACAGATTTTTTAACTTTCTACAGAATTCAGGTCATGAGAACAGATGATTCAATTGCAACCTCATATTAATGAGAAATCATTTTTTTCTGATGTATTTATGCACAGATACCTATTTTAAAAGCATCTTTAGCAACAGTGAGAAACTACAACCAAGACATTCATTCTTTCAAGACGTGTATAATAGTATGGCAGAATTCTCCCTAAATGTATGGAAAAAAGACTACCTATAGATTTCCCTGATGAAGCTCACCATACTTACATATACCTCCTTTACGATGAAAATCCACCTCTGAGCCAGTCATCCCAAACTCTGGTGTTGACACAAGCAGCACTTCCCACGTGTGATGCAGCTAACCTGCCTTAGGGCAAGGCTACATCTCCCCTTAGGGCTGCCCATCTCACTCCACTCTCCACACCAAGGGAACCAAGAAGTTCCAGTAACCACTAGTTACTGTCCCAGTGGAGCAGCTAAAAGATGCACATTTAATCAGATTAACCTCATATCCAGCAGCAAAGTCTCAAGGAAAGAACTGAGTCTACTTGACCACCATTTCACTTTCCTTTAAAGTCAGCATCACAAAAGCATGTGAAATACATCAAATACTGTGAGAAATAATAGATGTAAATAATGAGAAGAAACTAACATATTTCATTGAGAGTCACAGAATTTGCTAGGCAACATTTCCCAGTATTATACATAAGGGACCAGCATTATCCACAAATAAAGCAGTGTTCTTATTTATTTCAGAAAATATTCAACATAACAAATGAAAGTACCAACATCACAATTATAGTGGTAGGCAAGGAGACAGTAAAAAGACAGCATTAGGGGGAAAAAGCTAGCATGGGAGAGATAAATTAATTTTATAAAGAACTTAAAAATGCTTCCCTATTTGGGAAACCAAATCCACTCTGATTCCTTTGACTGTGAGAGCAGGGGCAGAGGAATGGTGATCTCCATAAGCAAGGCAGGAGCATCACTTTACACAACTCAGCATGTGCAGTGCTCAACCATGTAGTGCTAGGACAGGGGAGCTTGTAACAGCGCAGGCAAGGAAGATGCAAATTGGGATTTTACCAGCTCCTGAATTAAGCATGGGCTACACAGACCAGGACTTGGAAGACTTCCTGACCCACACAAGGAAGCCAGGGAGAACAAGGTCCAGGACTTTGAGGAACAGGTATCCTAGGAGAAAGGGAAGCCTGAAAATAAGGGGGCTACACCACACCTGCACCTATTACTACTCATGCCTTTGAAAGACTTCAGAGTTAAGTTTTGGTGGTTCCAGTAAGCTGATCTACAAAATGGAGCTATTAATTAGCTAATAAAGGTTGTCATAGCAGACCTAAGACATGCAATAAATACTGAGGGTCACTGGATATTTTTTTGCTTATTTAAACCATATCTTATATTGAAAACTGCTTATTGATTTCACTTAGACCAAAATAATTTCATCTTCTGAAGCAGTATTTAAAATAGATCACGCATTGTCAGCTCTTTCAAAGGAAATTTCTAAAAATGATGGAAAAGCACATGCAGCCCTGTACAGGATAAACACTAAATCTGTCCTCCTTCTTGGTCTTTACTGGAGCTCAGCAGAGAGGATTGCTGACTGTGCTCTTCCCAAACACTTCACTGGGAAGAAAGGTCAGTGTTCCAGTGGCAGGGTGAGCTTTGGAGCTGGTAATTGTGGTTTGGCAGTGAAATGCAATATGCTGCCCAGCTTCAGTATGACCTGAAGGCATCATCTTGGATGGAAAAGGCAGAGATCTTCAGGTGCCACTCCTCTCCTAGGCCCCTCCTTCAGGCTTCTCTGATGTCAGCAGAGGAATGGCCTAAAGTGCTCCAGTAGTTCTCATCATGCCAGTGACTGGGGCAGCTTGCAGAAAGTTCAGAGACGGACAACACACTGACACGACAGAAAAATGGACTTCCCCACTTGCAGGAAATTTACAGTTGGCAACAAGCCCCAAAGATGGCACATTCATCAACCGTGCAGTGGCAGGGCAAGAGCCACTGTGGCATTCCATGCAGTGCTGTTCTGGTCTCAGGCACCTGGCACACCATCAATGGTCATCGATGGAAGGGGAGGCCATCACACAAAGGGCACTGCTAAGTTTGGGGAGAATAACTGGTGGTGCTCTCTCTTCAGCCATCAGCGCATATCCCAGCTCAGTGTTTTGGGGTATTTGGCTACTTTTCTGACAGAAGCAACAACAGTAAGGAAATGTTTTTTCCCAGTTTCACATTAGAAGAAAAAATAGGAACATGGATTATTTTTTTCATAAACAACATAGAAAGGCCAAAAATACAGCTTTTCTTGTAGGCAGTTTTTGATCTTTATGACTTGAAAATACCCATGCTCGTCAACATTTTGCTCAGAGTTAATATATACAAGTCATCTTTTCTGTGGAAGGCTACAGTGAAAACAACTGAAGTATGACACAGCCCAAATACAGTGCTAAAACCCAAAACTGTGCTCACAGCAAGGTGTGTGCTTAGGGATGTCTTTGCCAGCTGGCACCTAAAAACTGGGTCTGAGTTCAGAGGCAAAATCTTCCTTGTTCACCTGTAATTCAAATGGCTGAATTAAAACATTTCAGAATTTCAGATGTCTGGTTTTCACTGGGAAGTAGGCTAATTTGTGAAAGCTAAATACAAATAAGCAGAAGTCTGAGCAACTGACAGCTCAAATTTGCACATAGCCAGCACAGTGCTCTCCAAGCATATCTGAAGAACACTTTATATGTGCTCATTTATTATATAAAATAAAAAACACAAATGCATTTAAATCTCTAGGATCCATTAGTTTTAAATTTGCCTTAGTACCGAAGTTTTTTCATCAAAGTCCATGGTTACAGCCAGGTATTGCCTCTTAAAGAGCTCCCCTTGGTGCAATGGCAACACAGGTCTTGGGCAGGATTTAGTTATTTGCAAGCAAGTACCTGGTATTATTATGGAAAGTTCGAGATACCTGGGGTGGGCAGATTTGTATCTGTTGGCCGATACAGCACATGGATTGCAGGGGACCCTTCTGGAGCAACAGCTGAAGGGCAGAAATGTGACTGTCTCTAGTCCCTGACATGGCCCTGAGCTCTTCACCAGTGGCAGGGAAGGCCACCTTGGGGAGCTGGTGCTCCCTGGGTGGTGCTGGGTGCCCCTGACCTGGATGCAGCCAGGTCTGTGCAGGCATCTTGGAGATGCTACAGCACTTAAAGTGATGCTGGGCTCTACAGGGAGCCCAGCTGCATTTAGTCCCAAGTGTAAGCCAGAGCTATCAAAATGCTGCTTCCTGCCAGAAATGAGGATGCTGTGTTCTCCTCACCCCCTGACACACTCAAACACCATGGATTCAAGCACAGGTAAAACAAATAAACTGCCACTGTGCAAGAGAAAGCCTGCAATATCCATAGTGTCCAAACCACGATTGAGAAGAGGAGGTTTCAGCTAACCCTTTTTACTGCATCAAGAAACTAAATGAAGGTCCAGGTTCAGCCACAAACACACATGGAAGATACTTTAACATGAATTCACAAATATATATCACTTCAACACCAGCTGAAATTTCTAAGTTGCCTGCTGTGAAAAAAAAAAAATAAAATTAAAAAAAATAATAATAATAAAAGGAAGTTAATAGAAAGGAAATTCTGAAAGATGTTGTTTTCTGGTGACAACAGGCAACATTCCAGGAAATTATTTTTATTGATCTCTAAATAAAAATTTCAAGTCACCAGTGAGGAAAAAATAATTTTATACCTAACCACTAAATGACCTTATATTTCATTTTTTACAGGAATCAGTTCAACTCTGTTTTCATCTTTGAGTTAATGAGTTTTTTCATATATTTATGAACAATTAACTGCCTCCATATGGAAAAAAAGTGAAATTATTACTATCTTCATTTTCATAATGACTATGCGAATACTACTTTGCTATTAATCAATATCATTAATTCTATATTATCTTCTGACTTTTCACTTTTATTTCCCAGTGGGGAATATTTAAATTACTCTTAAAATTTCTAATCTAAGGACACTAAAGATATTGAAAACTTACTATTTGGTCTGCGATCTTTCCTCTTTCTCCACTCTCCTTTGTGGAACATAAATAAATGATTAGGTATAATCACAATTTGTTTCTAATATATACAGTGAATTTTTCTAAAACTTTTATGGCATATAGACTGAAACAGATTTGTGTTAAAACAATACTTGAAAAAATCTATCAAAAAGAATATCAGAAAATCCTCTAGGTCAAAACTACACAGGATTAATATCTACAGCCAAAGAAACAGTAGTAATGGACAGTTAGAGTAAATTTTCATGGATACAGTTTTTAAGAAAATGCATCAGTAAGTTTTTATGGAACAGTATTTCACTGTATCTATCATTCCTTCATAAAGGGGACATCTTGCATGCAAATACATTGCTCTTTATTTTGGTAATCTTCTTGCAAATCTTTCAGATGAGATTTCACCAGTCGTAGTGATTACAAGAGCTGGACATATTTATAAAGGGAAAACAAGGCTGGAGGATTTTATGTTTTGCTCTGAAAAAATAAAGACAAATAATGATGACATTGATGTCTTTCAGAAGAAAATTCACACAGGAACAGCCTGGCTGCCAAGAATACTTTGCTCCTTGTGCTCCAAAATCAGAAACACAGGAAAATGTTATTCCATTGGTCAAGAGAATCACAGCTTTTGTGGCAAACTTCAGTGATAATAGTGAGTAAGATATTTCTTTAGGGTAACTTGGATCAGCCCGATGAAAGATGTTGAAAAAGAGAGACAAATTTTATTCATCATTATGTGGAATTATGCAACTGAAGTTAATAGCAGAATAATATTTTCTTTCAGTAAATGTCTTCTTGGGTTTTGTTGGGGTTTTTTAAATATAAGTTACCCTATTTTACAGGCAATCTGTTTTCCAAGTAAAGAACAATCCAAATGTATCCCGGCAGCTGCCTCATATCAGCTGAGCCTTTTCTATAAATTTTTATATATCAAGATACATTAAGCAATAGTGATGTCTGTTTACCTATAGTCCATGCAATTTTATCTTGTACTCATGAAAACGTTGAAGTCTGCCAATCTTGCGTGATGCAGTTCCTAAAATGTGTGATACCTCAGGAAAGGGATGTTATGAAGCTTGTTCCTGCCCCTTACATATAACCAGAACAAGGCAACCAAAGCAGTCATCCTCTGTATTGCCCTATTAGGATCTCTCCAGTGTTACATTCTGACACTTTCATCTATATTCTTGATCATTTGTCTTCTTTTCTTCTGGTGCCAAGCAGTACCACGTGCTTTCCTAAACCCCTCCATAGTACTCTCCCTTTTTTCCAACATAACCCTGGGTTTTCTCCTGTGTCAGTTCACCCTCCAGCTCATAGACTGCAACATGAAGTGCAGAAAAACTCAAGCTGCACTTAGAGCACTGATGGATCTAGCAGTGAAGCAAATGTTAGATTTCATTTCCAGGCTGTAATCAGAATGTAAGGCACATTCTTGTGATCCTCAGGTATCACACTATTTTGCTAAGCTTCAGTGTCTATATTTGAGTAACAAATGGACATTTGTCAGTACATTTGAAACAAAATTCCATCCAATTAGGAAGTATACCACAAAGTTTTTAAAATAATGGAGTGCAATTTAAAGAAATTAACAAATGCAGAGAAAATATTCTATTAAAGGAAGTTCGGAAAAGGCATTTGTATCTTTCTTAAACAAGGAGTGCAACTAAATAGAAAATTTCACAAACATGCCAGGAAAGCTCCTAAAAGAGAATGCCATCTGAATGTGATATGCTTATATAGGATAAACTTTTCAATTTTATTGATCAAAGCATTATTCTACAGCCTAGAATACATAGAGCTCCTCATGTTTGTATTTTGCTTTTTCTGTATCATTTAAAACAATAATTCATGAAAATTTTGAAAAGTAAAAAGAAAAATGCCAGGAAATTGATCACTGACACTGATTTGACCTGACACTGGTTAGCAAAGTAAGTGTGCTGCATAATTTATCCACAACTAAGAGTATTGGAGAGACTTATACACTGCTCTAAATCATAAGCACAGTACATGTTAAAAATAATAATATATCAGATGAAATATTTACTTGGGTATGTAGATTACCAAAAAGCACCATAAAATGAAAATGAAAAAGGCATTTTGAAATACAATATTTAAGGGGGGAGGGGAATAAATACATGTAAAAAAATTAATTCAAAATGAAACAATATAAAAGAACATTAACTGCACTATAAATTACCTCAAAACTGAACACACATTACTATATGAGGTATTTTACTGGTGGACATAAGAATATTTACACTGATTTCTGTCACCTTTAACAAGTTGTTTTAGCTGTAGAGAAACATTAATAGAGGGGAAAAGAGAAAAACTCTGGAAAGCATCCAAAATTAATCTATCAGTGTTTATTTTAAAAGAAAAATAACAACTTCAAAATATTTAATTTACTATTTTGATCTGTTTTAATACTTTGGTCCTCTATTTCCTTACTTTCAAAGGTCACTATGTGCTTTTGAATTCATAAAGTAATGTATAACTCTCTAAATCTTGTTGCAGCTGAAACCTTGCAGTGAAGATAGTGCAAATTTTCATGAGAAAGGTCAGTGCAATATAAGAATGCATCATTTTACTACAGGAGATGAGATTTCTTTATGAGATGAAAAGTGTCAGAGAAATAATTTCTCCCTTAGAAGTGTAATGTAAAGATTTTGAGGAGTACATTATAAATTATCACTTAAGAAAACTGTTATCAAATTAGTTACCATCAATATTATTATAAAAGTACATTATATCATAACTAATTGCATTCCTATTCAACTTCATAAAAAGTAATTTCGTCTGAAACACCTCACTTGCTATACTCACCTCTTGCATAATGAATAAGAGCTGACATAAGAGCTGAATAAGAGCTCCCATGGAGATGGGAGACACTAAGAATCCAATGCAATTCAGGACTGGCAACAAAAGTAATGCTGCATTCTCATATGAACTGCAGCCTTTTCTACATATAATGCTATAAACCACAGGATCTTGTGACAGTATTACTCTGATCTACAAATTGTAGTAAATTGGTGTTTTAATAAACTGTCATGAAGCAGCCATGCCTAAGCTACATGTAACATTTTGATTTCTCAGTCTACTAAAACTGAGGGGAAGAAAAGAGCATTCCAGTCTATTCATTTGAATTCAAGAAAGGAAAGGAGTAATTTAAAATTTATGTTAAGTTACTAAGAAAAAGAATCATTTACACTAGTTATTTAAAAATTAATCTATTATATATCGAAGCTACTCTCTTAAATCCAATAATTTATCTAGATCTGAAAGCTAATTTTGGACTTTTTTGTTATGAATATGAGCTATAGTAGCTATTCCTAAGTGACAGTATTTGTAAACAGACCCTCAAATGAGTGAGATCAAAATCTCAGACTCAAATAAAAATAAATTTATCATGTATACAATGCATAACAGGAACACTTAACAATCATATTTTTTCAATTTCTAACCTTTAAGTAAAACTTTATGGCAAAGATAATCCCAAAATAGCCAAAAACCAGGCCAGATGCTAGATAACAAAGCCACAAGTTGCCATCAAAGAAAAGACCAGTTTCATGTCCTGCTGCCAGAAAGGGCTGGAAACATCAGAGGGGCTTGAACTCTCCTCCAGAGGGAAGGTGAAGCTCGTGTCATTCTTATCAATGGGAGCCCATCATCTTCCCAGCTGGAGGATATTAATACTCCTCACTGATATGCAGCATCTTCTCGCTGTGATGGTCTTCATAGCCCAATTAAAAAAAAACAAAAACACACATTCTTAAGTCTATGTATTATTTCCTCTACATTCTGTTATCATGAGGAAGCCTGGCTAAGAATTGAGACAAATATATAGTTTTTTCACGACATTTGGTTGTACTTTCCATTTCCTTTTCTAGCATTAAAAAAAGACCTAGATCCTTCTTGTAGCTTCAACTATGCAGGATTTGAAATGCTACAAGATCAAGGGAAGTGAATCAAAGGAATAAAAGCAAGCATTGTCCTCCTTTCTGCTCATCAGGGAAGATAATTGTTATCAAACTATAAAACTAAAGAATATATTGGTTCATTTAAGTTAAATCTGCTGTTGCACAGAGGATGAAGGTGGCCTTATACTGATGGTCTTTGGAAAGAATTTCACTGTGCATGAATGAAGCAAAACTCTTGTCTTTTACCTTACTTGGATTCTGCTTAGACAAATTTGAGAGAATAAGAATGTTTATGCTCTGTAGCTTTATATCCCAATGACTTATTAAGTCATAAACCGATAAGAATGTGGAAGTGGAAGATCCTCTGGGGTTTTTTCCTTGCTCCCCTATTTTTAGAGTATAAGAAATAGAAGGTGTAGTAACTACTTGAGATTCTTTCACTACTGTCTGCTACTCAGGGGAAAACAAAGGTTAAAAAGTAACCTCCCACTTGTGGCGATTGAAGCTATTTGTTCAGCGTTATTTTTATAGGCTACTTGTGAAACTAGAAGGCAGGCATGAAAGCTGAGAAGTTTGTTCTACTCCTCAATGCCAGGAAAGCATGGAATAATACAATAGCATACTTCTGTATTCCGGCAGCTGCATGAGCTCTAAGCCCACCACATGAGAATGAAATGGTTTGGACGAAGTTTCCTTTGAAGGTAATTTGGTTATTTGCACCATTATTAATATTGCATCTGTTGCCTATGAAAAGTCACTAGCTTATCCAGCTGCAAAACTAGGAGAATTGCTGGAGACTTTGGTGATATTTTATGATATGTAATTTGCATAACATTATTAAGGCATTTAAAATTTTCACAATACAAGCCATACCATTGAAAAGCAAAGAATCACAGGAAACTTATTCCGTTGACCTCCAATGCACAAAAATAAATTTCATTGAGGAAATCAACATTTTTTAAAAATTTGCATGCTAAGGGAAATTAGATTCTAGACAAACCTAAACAATGAATTTGCATTCTTACCACACCTTAGGGCTTATTGAAAATACAGTACCACCTAAATTAAAGGAGAATGATAATAAAGCTAGTTTTGAATTGTTTTTCTCAGTACTGACCTGCTCCCTCTCCAGGACAATGCAGAGGAGTTGTTTCTTCTGAAAGGCAGCAAGCCACAGGCTGAACACTGCTCAAGAAGCCTCTCAGCTTCCCAGATGAAATACATATCAGAGACACTTTAACTGACCACTACACTAGAGTGGTGTTCAATTTCTCCCTAAATCTGTGTCTTAGTTTTATGCTTTCCTAACTGCTTTCAATGTCATCGTCAAGATTTAACCTTTACATTTTCTAGACTAAACTTTTAATGAAATGCAACAACTTTTGTGTCTAGAATGAGATCAGGTCAATCTGACAACACTAAGATGCTCTTCTTTCTTCTGATGTCATAAATGTACTTTTTAAAGAGATTATTTAAGATGGAAGATGCAAAATTGAGAGTGGTGGAAGAATTTTGCATGGAGGAGAAGCTATGGAGGACCTAAGATGGGGAGCTATACATAGACAGAAAGCTCTGGCATATGCTTTAGCTGTTTCTACTATTTGTGCAAAGTCTGAATCTCTAAATTACTGATTTTTGTCTTGTTGGATTTATGCATTTGGTCATATTTTTGACATGTTCCACTACTGCCAATTTATCTACACACAGTGGTTGCAGCATCTCTTGAAGATATCAGACACTGATTCCCCTTGGGAGATAAAAGCTTTCATCTATGGTATACCTCATGTATTTCTGCTAACTGCTGGTGTATACTACATTTACTATCAAAGGTAGAAAGTCTTTTTACATCATAGGAATATACGCTTATAAAGCCACAAAAAAATTAGAGGGCTTAAGGCCAATGCCATTTTGGAAGTTATTTGCTGTTCATTTTCAAAACTGGCAAGGACAGAGAAACGTGACAAATATGGAATGAAAATGCATGGAAGATAAGCAAATTTTATGCACAAAAGAAGTATTTAAGAGAGTACAGTGAGAAACAGATAAAAGCAAAGTGAGACCAAATATATATGCATGCGTGGAAACACTGATTGAGAAATCTAACTGCAGTGATTTCCATCCTCTCATCATAACTGAGCGTGTACTAAATGAATAAACTGCTACTTGACATTTTCTAAATAAATATCATGGGAAGAGTACTTATTTTACTTTAATGAATCATTTTGGCCTCTCCAACAGAAAGTAGTTGTGATGAACTATAATTTGTTCCAGGAAATATAGTTCTATAATGGAGATATATATGGACTGAAATATGAGGAGTTGTGCTCTCCAACGAGTCTACTTTAAAAGAGATTCTGATTCATCCATGCCCACTTCTACTTATATTTGATCATAGTTGTTGACATACAGTATCTGCCATGCTGAGAGCTATTTCTCTACTAGAGGTAAGAAAGCCATATGGTTCGTGGATGACTATGAATTTTTGCAAGGCAAACTGAACTAATATGTGTATAATTTTTTTCCCGTAGCTATTCAAACAAAACTGCCCTTTTAGCAAACAGAACATTTTCAATTCAATGGGATATTTTGGCCCATGTAATACATTTCTAAGAACTGAAAGTCTTTTTTAAATACAATCACATGGGCTAACACTAACTTTCTGCATTAGTGGTCCTCTCATTCACCATGCATGGCTAGATATAAAAAAAATCACTGTACTAATTAAGTGAAGCAGGAAATAAGACTTGTCTTGTTCATGGAGTAGAACCAAAACAGCTGTTTTTGTTTGACTGATGCAGATTCAAAGGGCCCCCAATGGTATACCTCATAAAAAATCAGCAGGTTATTCGAGGGGTTATGTTCTTTTTATTACTGAAACTTCTCATAGGATTATCATAGTTATACAAGGAAATTGCTTTGACTATACGTAATTACAAACAAGGAAAAGAAGTTCTTGACAAAGACAGGCATAAAATAACATTTTACCATCCTTGTTAAGGCACAAAAAAACCCCATGTCAATAATTACTCCAAAGTCCACAATTTAGCCAGGCAAAGCTCACAATTAAGCTGAAATTTAGCCATCCAGACTGCATCTACAAATACTTCCTATTAGAACATCTGCTGTCAAAACACTCTTTCATAACTGTGACATGATAAGTGGACCAGGACAGGCAATGTTCAGGGGACCTTGCAGAGGGTACCCTCTGGGCAGAATGCTGCTTGATGTTCAGACACAGTGGAAACTGGACATGCAAGCTTTCCTCAGGATCAGGTATGAATCCCTCTCTTCAGGGATGTTTCTTCTATCACAATACCAATTCCTATTGAAATGACTTGTTTCATGTCTTGGAATTAATTTAGAATATAACTTTTAGTTTGCCACAATGGACCTTGAAATTTCTGTCTTGCTTTGGTAATTTTTGTTTCAACAGCTTGACATTGTCAACAGTATCGCTGTTTGTGGGATCTTGCCATACACAAATGTGGAATCCCAATCCCATTAAGTCATTATGGTTATTACCATTGATTCAGCAAGTCTTGGATTTTACTTTTTTTTTTGTGGTTTTGTGTGTTACATAGACAACACCTCAACACCTGTGTCAAGAGCAGTCTATATTTGCTGATTGTTAAATGCTTGTTTAAAGCATTTATGATTTCACATAATTTCAATTTGCACCAGGAATTTAAACTTATTTCAGAGGGATTGGAAATTCTAAAGTTACTAGAGGCATGCCCTATACCGTTCTAGTGCAAACTAGATATATGACCAACTAAATGCAAATAGCACTTTATAGTACTAAAATGAAAAGCTAAAAACAAAATCTAAAATAAAATCAACAAATTTATTTGACAGTCCTAGATTTTGGTTCATGTGTTACTGAACAATGGCATAATAAATGCTTTCTTTAACTTAGGAATATTATGTCAGATCACACAGGGTCTGCCTCGAGCACTCAGAATTAAATCTCCAATGTTTAACATTGTAATTCATAAAACTATTGAACACTGTCTGAGTCCATTTTAACCACATAACACACATTTTGAAAAGCATGCAAAATGATGGGGGAAGAACCTTTGAAACATAAATTATATGATCTGCTTAGCACTGTAAAAATAGCTACACACAGTAAAATTAAAACTTGTGGTTCTGAAAGAAAGTGTTTTGTGCAAACCATCTGGAAATGACTTGAAAGTATTCTATATTGCTGAAAGCATAGAAATACAAAACTTCTACTATTCCTATTTTACCTGTTTTCCAGATACAACACAAAGACAAACATGCAATGAATCAGAGATATAAACAGCTGATACCTCAAATACACATGCATTATAAAATATTACCATCCATTCTCTGCTCTACCCCCAAGCTGCCTTTTAAAACGTCCAGTACCATCAGTATGGCTCCCTTGACACATGCCACAGTAGAAAACATTTAGTTGCTAAGACCCCACATGAGATTTCTCCATCATCTGTACTTGGATCTGCACTCGGTCACACTGAGGTGACTATTCTCGCAGGATGCCCGCTTGCACTCATCGACTACCTAAATGACTGGAGATATTCACTGTTTGAAATTTTGTTAGTGCTCTGCTTGTTGTTGCTACTGTGAAGCGGAGAGAAATAGTAACAAAACACTCCAGCGCTAAGAAGGGCGCTTGCTTTCACAGCTGTGATCTTGGGCTCACACCACCTAAGGTGACGGGAGCACTTGGTCCCCTTCGCAGGGTTTTAATTTGGAAGAGATTCAATTATCACCTGCTCCCAAGGCACATTAAGCCTGCGTAAGAATGTGCCGTAACGAAGCAAAATTGGAAACAAACAACAGTAGGTTGTCGCCGTAAATTAGAACCCTTTAAGTCTGAGGGAAGTTGAGGCCGAAGCACTTATACATGGATTTATGGCTAAACGCCAAGCTGCACGGCACCGGCACCGCTGTTAGAACTGGGACACGAGCAGCGGCAGGAATTGGGTTACGAAGGCGTCAGAAAGCGGGGCCGTAAAAGACAGCCCTTTTTCTGCACTTCCCGCCGGCTGGAAGGGTCTCCCCGCTCCCCTACCCCGGACCGACCCACACCGGCCCCATAGCAGCGGGTCGGGTCGGCGGGGACCGCCCGCCCCGACGGTGGCGGCCGCCGGGCTGTTTGCCGGCTCCGCTCCGGGACGCGAGGCGGGCAGGGGCGCGCTGCGCTCTCATTATGACTCCGGGTAATTATTTTATTTCTCCTGCAGACGGTGTTTCAAACGACCGCGGAGGCGCTCAGCCAGCCCGCCCGCGAACGCCGCCCTCTGCGCGGCTCGAGCCGCCCGTGATCGCCCGGGTGACCGAGGGCAGCGCAGCAGATGCGCCCGGCACCCACCCCCGCGCTCCGGGTGCGCGCCCGCGGACTCTCCAGCCGCGCCGAGCCCTGCGCACCCGCGGCGTGGCAGACGTGGGGAACGTAGAGCCGGCGCGGGGAACGTGCGGGACTCACCTGCCGCCCGCCCCTCCTCGGTTACCAGGCTGCCTCTCCACCGCCCCTGGGGGCCGGGCCGTCCCTCCAGAGGACCTGGCGGACAAGCGCGGTCCCTCCGACGTACCCGCACCCTCTCCGGCGCGGCACGGCGGCCGGGAAGGGAAAGCCCCAGCCGCCGCCAGCCCGGCTCCCCGGCCCCTCCTCGCGGGGCAGCCCCAGAATCACGCGCTGCCAAAATTTAAATCACCCCGGCATTGCGGCTCCGCGCGCAGCATCCCCCTCCCCGCCGCTCCCTCCGGCCAGACCGGCCGCACGGGAGGGTGCCAGACCGTGGCCGCCCCGCTCCGGCACCGGGCGCTCCGCCGCGCAGCCGTCCTGCCCGGGCAGTACGGAGGCGAGACCCCTGCCACGGCGACACCGCGCCGGGGCCAGCGCGACACCGGGACGCACCGGTGATGGGGGATGACACCACAACCGACGGCGCGGCTGGCGAGCCCTCGCCCCGCTGCCCCGGCCCCCGTCCCCGACGGTGCAGTCTCCGCGGCACCGGCATCTGCCCGTTCCCTCCGCCGTTTCTGCGGAGGCGCCCCGCGAGCAGCCCGGCGCGCCTGCCGCCCCGACGGCGGCCGTTTCCCTGTCCCCCCGCTCCCTAACCTCCCCTCGCTCCCTACCTTTTTCAGCGCTGACATTCTAGAGCATTATTAACGCGGCGGTGCGGGCTGCGGCGGGTCAGGACTAAGGAGACGCCGACAGCGGGAGCAGCGGCGCGCGCCCAGCGTCNGCCCCCTGCCGGAGCGCGCGGACATCGCGCCTGCTGAGGCGCGGCGGGAGGGGGCGGGGCCAACCGCAGCGCGAGTACGCCCTGCCGCGGTCTCCGCCAATGGCGACGCTCAGCGCCGTGACCGACAGGTGCGGCGGCCAACAGGAAGGAGAGCGGGCGCAGGGCCGTGGGGGGTGTCCCGGAGGGGCCGCGGGGCCATGGCCGGGAGCAGGAGGAACGGTGAGGCCGCGCTGTGAGGGGCGGGGGGTGGTCGGTCCTGCCGTGCTGCTCCCGGGGCTGGTGACGGAGGGAGCCGGGGGGCGGCGGTGACGGCCCCGGGCGCGGCTGTCCTCAGCCGAGGTGTGTTCCGGCCCGGGCGCACCGCGCTGCCGCGGGACTCGCTTGTTCCGCTCCTCGGCGCCCTTCCAGCGGGTGAAGTGGCGAGAAGCTGGGCGAGCCCGGTAGCGCGGGAGGCGGGTGGGCAAAAGTGGCCTCGGCGGAGCCTGCCCGCCGGACGGGCGGGGCTATGGGTGCGCGGGGCCGCGGAGCCTCCGGGCCGAGCCCTCCCGGCCCTCCGACCTCTGGCTCGGAGGGGCCGGGGCGCGTTCTTCTGCCGCGTATTCCTGCCTGGGGGTGGGGACAGAGTAAATAAAATTTACTTCTCCAATCACGAAGTATTTTAAGATTAAACCTTTTTTCCTGAGTGTGCACATACATGCGTACTTGCTTTTTGTTAGTGACCATCTATTTGGCTTATTTGAAGTGAGTCAGCTCACTTCTGAAATAACTGTGGTACTGTGCTTGCAAAGAATAAAATAAAAGCCTTCTGCTATCCAAGCACAGCTTCAGTCAATTTCGTTTATATAAATGTTTTATAAGACACGGAATAGGAAGAATGCAATAATCAAAATACAGGTGTTCCGTAAGTAATATCTCGTTCTTCAGGGATGTCACGTAGAGCTGAATGCTTGCATCCTGTGCCTGGCTTTTGCGTTTTCAGACAGTTCCAGCATCCTGAAACTGTAATACTTCATGGAAGGATAACGATTTGAGAGTGAAACTGATCAGCAAGAGTTAATGTTTAAGCTGTTTGCAGATGGACTGCAACTAGAGATCGTTTGAAGGAGGTATAAATACACAGTAGTGTTCTCTGTGGTTTAGCTGCAGATTCGCTATGAGAAAGGGAGAAGGAATAACTGTTTTGCTTCTGCGCTTTGGGGATGTGAATTACAAATTGGTGTTTTTCTGGAAGAAAGTGAATTAGGAAGAGTGAGTTCATGCACGTGTGAATGAATGCATGGCTCTAGAGCTGAGAATGGGGGAACTGAATTCTACAGCTCTCAAGCTGTTTAAAACTGAAGGTCAGATAAAGAGCTACTTGTTTTGGTAGTGTGTCAGAGAAAGCTAAAACGATCATGCTGAGTGTCTGACTTTACTGTGTAAAGTTGGAAACCATTCATGTTTTATTCAGCCACTCTAAGGAGCGATGACTTAAGATTGGGAAGAAAATACAGTGAGAAATACAAGGATGTCACGTGCTCCCCTGGGAGGAAATAACAAAGAAGTTATGGAAGAGTTTAGAACCTCATCTGATCTGCCTCTGCAGCCCATAGCTTACATGAAAACTGTTGACTTTCTATTGTGAAACTATATATATATTTTTGAAAAGATGGATGTCCTATAAAAGAGCTGAGAAAGAATGTTTAGCTGCTTCTTTTTAAGATTCGCTTTGCTCTTTTTTTGTAAGATTATGTTGAAGATGCTGAAGACAGATTTGTCTGTATTGCAAGTGAACAGTGAAGCTTTTTATTTTGTCTGGAGCTGGGCCATAATGCAGAATAAATGGCATGGTCAACAGCTTGTAGGTCATGGGTCTAATTGTCAGTGAAGAGAATCTAAATAGTGAAAATCCAGTGGAGCAGGTAAGTGAAATGCACTTCATTCTGCCATGAAAGGGTGCAGCAGAAGTAGTTGAGAAAGTGCATTTTTTTTTTTTCTTCTGAGTTTTATGGGGCTTTTTGTTTTTTACTTGATCTTGTACAGTGATTCATGACAGGGCTAGAGGTACTACCAGTGTCATCCTATGTGTTATCAGCAAGGTATTGATCCTGTCTGGGACAGCTGAACTCCTAATTTGTTGCCATTAAATGTTAACAATTGCATCTTGAAAGCTTTGGACATTATTCTTGAAAGTTTGTGCCACCCCAAAATAACACTGTTGTAAAGGGTTGTATAGAGAGTGATGTTCCAGCTGCTGAAGGGCAGAGTTAAGGTGTTGATGCAGGTGTAGTGTACATTATTGACTATAATTGCTAGTAAAAAGTGATAGAAAAGTCGTGCTGTACAAGGGATGATCTAGTGGGACAACAGGAGACTTTCTATTGGAGAGAGTAAACTGGAAAGCAAATGTAGACACTTGATAGACATCAGTGACAAATGGTTTTAAATAGAGAATATTGCTTCAAGGAATGCTACTTTTACCTCTCAGGTGACTTGTGGTAGGATTATAATGGGCATTGAAATGAGATTGCAGTTCCTTTATTTTGGGTTTTTTTGTTTTGCTGGGTTTTTTAAATAGCCATATCACATAATAAACATCAATTCTTGCCGAAAAGCACACCATTTCTTTCCTTTTTCTAGTTTTAGAGAAGCATTGATTGTTAGAGATCTTAAGGTTATTCAAATCCTTCTCTGATTTTTGTTTTTCAAACTCAACATAATTTTTTGGCAAATACTTTGATGTTTTACTGGGAAAAAGATACTTTTTTTTTAAGTGGGTGTGTTTTCTTTCATCATATATGTTTATCAGTAAGGGAAATATTAATTGCAAATGGATTTTGATGCCTGCATTATTTTTTTTCTTCTGTGAGAAGTATCTCGCTCCCCCCAAATGTGACCAAATATTTATTACAGCTTACCAAGATGTAAATTCTATTTGGATTGTAGTTGGCTAAATTACTAATAGCTGGAGTTTTTCTGGTTATATGTAGAAGTTACACTTGAGTAAGTGTACTTGACTCTGCCATTGAAGCCTTTTATGGAAGGGGAAGAAAAAGGTTTTTGCTGCTGGACCTTGGTGTTGTGCCTGAATGAGAAATGTAGTCAAGGAGAAAGACCAACAAGGTAATGAAAGAAGTAGAAATGATACAATGGCTTTCTCTTTAGAAAGTCTGCAAGGGAAGCGCATGTTCACAGAGAGCAGAGCCTGACATGATGTGGTCTTTAGGGTTCTGTGTTTTGTGTGGGTGGCTGTTTGGGGTTTTGGGTTTTTTTCGGGAGATGGAGTGTGTTAGAGTAGGGTTGGTTTGTTCTTAGGAAGTTGGAGCAATTCTTATGTACTTTGCATTGAGATAGGATGGTACACAAGTGGTAGGTGGGACTGTTTAAACATGCTAGGGTATATTTAGGAGCAGGTGTGTGGACCTGTGTTATTTGGTAAAAGTGGTGGAGGTGGTGGTGTATGCCATTAAGGTGTGTTTGTCTGTAGTTGCCTTTTTAAACATTCAGTGTGTAACACCTTTCACTCAACACTAGGTTTGCTCATGTTGTAAAATAGATTTCTGGAATCTGTTACTTCAGAACAAAGCTGCTCACATACTCACCTGCTACTGGGATGAGGGAAAGAATCAGAAAAGTGAGAAAACTCACTTGGTTGAGACAAAGACAGTTTAATAGGTAAACCAAAATCCATACAAGCAAAGCAAAAGAAGGAGTTCCTTCACCACTTCCCATGGGCTGGCAGGTGTTTGGCCTTCCCCAGAAAAGCGCTCCAGTACTTGTAATGGTGACTTGAGAAGACAGACACCATCACTCTGAGCATTCCTCCCTCCCTTTCTTCCCTCCCCTAACTTTATATGCTGAGCATGTCAACATACGGTTTGGGATATCCCTTGAGCCAGCTGCTCCAGATATGTCTCCCTGCCCAATTCCTTGTGTACTTCCAGCCTTCTTCACTTACAGGGTAGGGAACAGAAAGGACCGTAAGACTGCTCAGCAGTAATGAAAACATCCTTGTATTATCAACCCTGTTTCAGCACAAATCCAAAACACTGCCCCATACCTGCTACTATGAAGAAAATTAACTCCATCCCAGCTAAAACCAGCACAGACTGTATGTTTCTTATGTCTTCAGTCGTGTTTAGTTCAAAAGGTTGAAAACTGTTCTCAAGAAGTTTGGATTTCTATGGATTGCCTAATGACTTAAGTTAAAACTCTATATATGTCTAGAAAGAAAAAAATTCAACTGCATTGGAACTTACAAAACTTTTTGTGATGTTTGTGTAAAATTGATTTCTGTTATATGCATTTATGTAGGGATGCTTGCAGAAGTTGCTTGGTATTGTTAGAATCCAATATTGAAATCACTGCAAAGGGTGATAGCTTTCTTCAAAGAGTAAATATATGTAAAAATTCAATTAAATTTTTATTTTTTATAATACGACCTTATGAAGATTCCTTTTGAATAAAACTTAATACACAGTGTTGTTGGACCTTTGTTTGTGCTCAGTTATACTACACCTATCAGTTTCATGATTTGGTTTTTAAATACTATACAAGGTATATTGATTGACCTTTTAGCTTGCTTCTTCTCCTCATGTGAAACTGTCTGTTTAAAATTTGCAAATTTTTTTCTCTTTGATAATCTGAACTCAGAATAAGTTGTGGGGTTTTGTGTTTTGCTTTTTGATTTTTACTCTTTTCAGCTAGTTTGATGTCTGTTTTCCATGTTACTACTATCATTTACCTAGCATATAACTTTAGCCCATGCGTGGCATAGTTCATTCTTCACTTTTAGCCATATGCTCTTTGCATCCAGATTTAGGTTGAAGTAAGATTTAAACTTTCTGAAACTTTACATCTGTGTTGGCAGCATATTGGTCTTAGTAAGCAGTGATAAGTGCACAGCCTTCCTCCTTCACTTGCCCAAATCTGTCCAGAAGAGAGAGGAGACAAGTCTCACAGAATTACAGAATACAGTGAGTTGAAAGGGAGCACAAGAATCACTGGAGTCCAGTTCCTGTCCCTGCACAGCACCATCCCCAAGAATCACACCATGTGCCCAAGGGCACTGTCGAAATGCTTCTTGATCTCTGTCAGGCTTGGTGCTGGGACCACTTCCTTGGGGAGCCTGTTTCAGTGCCCAGCCACTCTCTGGGTGAAGAACCTTTTTCTAATATCCAACCTAAACCTCCCTTGGCACAACTTCAGGCCATTCCCTCAGGTCCTGTCACTGTCACCACAGAGATCAGGGTCTGCCCCTCCTCTTCCCCTCACAAGAAGCTGTAACTGCACTGAGGTCTCCCCTGTCTCCTCCAGGCTGAACAGACCAAGTGCCCTCCACAGCTCCTCCACGGCTTGCCCTCAAGGCCTTCACCTTTGGAGGTCTCTTTTGGATACTCTCTAACTACTGTGTGCTGCTTGCTTATATTGTAGTACTCAAAACTGCACTCAGGATTTGAGATGGGGCTGCAGCAGTGCAGAGCGGGACAATCCCATCCCTTGCTCAGCTGTACCTGATGCCCTCCAGAACATAGTGGGCCCTCCTGGCTACCAGGGCACTGCTGGCAGTCTTGTGCAACTCTAGTTTACAGTTGGCTCAACTCGGTGGCCAGAATTATGATTATTAATAATAATAATATTCACCAAAGTTGAGCTTTAGTAAGGGTGTATGAGATATCTTTGGATGTTTTCAGTGAGGTCTGTTTGGTTGTGCCAAGTACGAAAAGATAATGGTTCAGTATGAGAAACATATTTTTAAATTTTGCAGAAGATAGTATGCACAAATTGAAACAATAGTGAAGATACCCTGTTTTCCCAGGACTGCAGTAGCAATAGACATTTTGCAGGGTTTCAGTACAAGGCAGACAGGATTCTTATGAACAGTGGAACAAAATCTTGGTGTTCCCATTGTGGTTATGTAGCTTCATACTATCTTTGTCGTGTCAAGTTTATTAGATGTCAGTGAGCTTGTGGCTGCAATTAAGGTGGCCTGCTGACAGATCTCTGAAACCTTTGTTGAGACAGGATGGCATGATCTATTAGTCAGATTCTTGTTGAGCTACACAGTCATGTAGAATTTGCTGACAGATGTAACACCACTCTTACTGATTTGAAACTGCAATGTGACAGAGACTGTGCTTGGTCTAGCTGAATAAGTTTCTTTTAAGCTAAGAAGAGAAAATAAATGTTGGCTTTTTCTAGCAATAAGTTACTGGTTTGTATCTGGAATTACTAGGAATTATGTTGGTCAGATCAATCGCTCTTTGTAATAACTGCTTAATTTAGGTAAATACATAGATACAGGGTGTTTAATCACTATAGTCTTTTCCTTTCCTTCCTTTCAATCCTAATGATATATGCCATATGCTTAAATAAGCTGTAGCTGTTCAAAAGTTGTCTCACAGACAGGAGAATTCTGTATTACTGAGTTTTAGATTAAAAAGTGGGTTTCCATGTGCTATAAAAAGTAATGCTAAGTAAAAAGATAAATGGAAACATATTTTCTCAACTGCTACCTTAGAGGACAAAACTGAATTTTTTTTCTACTGTGGTTCTCAAACCTGTAATAAAGAATAAGACAGGTGTAAAATTAGGGCAATTAGCATGTGAATTTTTTGTCTAATGGAATGTTGAAGACTAATAGATGCTGTTTCAGTGAGAATAACGTCAGTGGTCTTGAGACAAACCTTGATATCATGAAGTTACTATTGCGCACTAGATATAAAATGATAGCATCCACGTTTCTTGTGCAGCTCTCTGTGACATTTTGGTTAACAACCAGACTAAGATGCAGCTAATACCTAGTAGTTCAAGCACAGAATTCATGTGACCTTGGATACAGCTACATCCTTGCATTATTTCATTCCCAAATAGTACATGTGGGTTCTTTTCACCATTAAATATGTAATAATATCTTTAGCAGTTAAAACCATCTGTTATGTGTAATGTCAGTGAGACCAATTGTAAAATTCTAAAGAGAACCATTTCTACCTTTACATCCTTTAAGATGTACACCACAGACATCCTGTGAAGAACTGTACAAATTTTTCCCTTTAAGATGTCACTAAAGTTTTGTGTCTTTTAGAACTAAAAGATTGTCTAAGGAGCTAGTCAAGTTTAAAATAATCAGTTTATGATATCAGCATTTCACCATGATGTTTCTACTCAGTCTCAGTTTTAGAATTTTGTAGCTCAAAAAACAAAGCCAAAAAAACCTCACAACAATCAAGCAGCTCACCATAGCTTGTGAGAGAAGTGGGATGAACAGCCTTTGTTCAAAAAAAAGTGCTCTCTTGATGAAGGCAGATAGTTAAAAGTAAGGTATATGAGACTGAGAAACTGCTTTTCAGGTCAAAAGAGAGTTCAGAATCAAGGTTTCTAACCTGTAGGGAGATCTCCAATGGGAAACATATTCCTGTATAATGTAGGATTCCTTAACCTAGTAAGGAGAGGAAGAAAAAGGCCCAATGCTGAAATCAGTCAAGTTTTTCAAATCCGAATGGCAAACATGGTCTCTGTGTATGTGTCTTATGCCAAAGGCAATTAGGCACTGGAAGAGAACCCAATATGAGCTATGGAGTTCCTCTAGAGTCTTTTGAAGTGTATTAAAAGTATTGAGATACAAGTTTTTGGGTCTCAGTGTAGGTAGGTGTGTAAAATTACTTCTCCCAGTCATTCAGACAAGATGGAGTAGTACATTTTCTGGCCTTAAGATGCAAGTGAATTCTATCCTGAAATATGAAGCTGAAGAATTACTTGGTGTCTTCCTCAAGAAAGCATGTAATAAAATAGCAGTGCTGTTTGGAAGGAAGGACTATAAATTCATAGATAGATGTGATTGAGTCTGAAGTATGAAGACTGAAGATGTAGCCGATGATCTGCAGAATGGCCTCCTGTTTGACTAAACACAAGATCTTGTAAGCTGTTAGCTTCTGTGTTTGTCTACAAGTGCCTCTTGAAAGAGACAGTCAGCTTCAGCCTGAATTTTCTGCTGCAGATCTTGCAGCCCTTGCTTTTTTATCCTTTTTTTATCCTTTAGCTACTGTTGCAAGAGCCTGTTACCATAGCTTCGCCTGCAGGATAAGGACTGCTTGCAGACTGGGAGCACAAAGCAAAATACTGCACCCGTTCCTGTGTACATAAAACTGTACTTTGATCACAGCTAGAATTCTGCATATTTCGCTATTTTTCCCCCAGTTGGAAAGATCGATTTTGTTATTCCCATGACACTGCTACAGTGCTTTGCTTTGGTTTGCATGCGCTATTCCATGGTGAAATGGAAATACGTCACCCTTGGCAAAACTGACCTTGCTGATAGCAAGAAAATCACATTTTCTGTTTCTTTGTCCCAACTTGAACAAGAACATCCCATCTTAGATGTTACATACACCTTTTAGATGATCTGAACTGTCAAGCTACACAGAATGTAATTGCATGTCACTGCATTGTTCTTTTTCTCATATCCCTGCGTGGCTTGAAGGTTTTTGGTAAAAATGAGGGGGAGTGAGAAAATGATACCCTGTTCAGGTGCCATGGAATGTTTTATAGTGGTTTATTACTCTCTTTTTTTCCTTGATTTTAGTCTTTTAGTAGTTGCTGCACTGGTATCCCAAATGTGGGATCTTCTCTGCAACTAAGTGATCCCTATTCAGAGGATTTTGAAATTAATGAGTAAATAGCTATTCGTTTCCCTCAGGACTAGAATATGTTGTGTGCACACACACACACACAAGCTCTCTTGACTTAATTCAAGCCTTTGGTCTCTGCCATTTCTAGCAATGGTAAGGAGTCTTAGAGCTTTCAGCTGATTCCTTTTTGTTTTGCTTAAGCCATTTTGGCTGTAGGGCTTGATGATTGGAGGTTTTGTTGTTTTCTGAGGTTGGTGTGTGTATATGTGTGTGTGTGGCTTTTGCTTGTATTGGGAAGTTTAGGTCAAGGTTAATAAATTTAATTATCCTTGGAGGTTCTATGTATTGATTTCCATTTACTCTAACAGGGGCCTGTACTCAGTGCACCATCATCTCTACTGAGTACATCTTGGGCACCCAGAGGCTCATTGGCAGAATTGGTGTCTTGTGTACATGAGGTCTCTGGAGTGGTGTCTAATCTGCAGGCAAAACAGGATATGCCATCAGGCATCATAACTTCAGACTGAATTTTACCCTGGTGGTGAAATGCAAACTGAGTGCCTTCATGAGGCTTGCAGAGTCATGACCAGAGAATCACTGTGTTAGGCCAAATAAACAAATAAACACAGAGCAAGGACTTTTGTTCATCAGTTTGTCCAGCTGAGCAGCTCCTTTCAGAAAGAATCCAGAAGATTCAAACTATGAAACTATCCTGTATGGTTAAAGGAAAAGTAAGCTTTGTGGAGAATGGTTTAAGGGAATGAACAGCTCCTGGCCTTAAGTTATCATCAGTCTCCCACCTGCTATCTGGTAAGAATAGCAGTCTAGCTAACATTTTCTGTCTCTAGCAGTCTTTTAAAATGCTTTTACACTCCATTGCTCTGGGTCTTGATAAACACAGTCATCTCTTTTTCAAGAGTTACTCTTTTTCAGGTGGTTCCCTTGAGGATCTCTAGTTGAGAGTGTCCAGCCATTATTAGGGAAGAGGAGATGATCCATGCAATGGGATTGTTATACCCAACCAGGCAAGGCCTTCTGGAATTTGCTCCAGTTGATCCTGCTCTGAACTTTGGGATTAGACTGGGTGGTGTCTGGAGGTCCCTTCCTACTTTAACAGTTCTGTGATTTTTATGATAGTGTTGTAAAGTAACTGTCCTGTCGTGACCTTCATAGGAGATGTGGTATTTGCATGATAAAAGAGACTTCAAGGACTTAAATTCATTTGAATATTGGAGAGTAATTCTTCACTAACAGAGATGAACTGAACATTTTAATGAAGCCTTGTCCATATGTTCTGCATGAGGATTATCATTCTGTCTGCTCTTTCCGTCCTTTTCCATTCTGCTGTACTATTTTTCCTTCTGCTGTAGCAGAAATAGCATATTAGCACATCTTGCACATGGGATGGTTTCAGAAGGAGTTCCTGATTCTTCCCTTTTTGGAAAGCTTCTGTTTGTAGGAGAGACAAAGAGACCAAGTAGGACAACTTGCAAGCTTCAGAGAGTTCAGTGCTCCCAATGCCACTTTACTTTGCTCTTGCTGCCCAACTTTGACTTAAGTAGGCAGGAGGCAACCAAAAGAGAAATGGGGTGGGGGTGCTTACAGTATGGATGACAGGTAGCCAAAAGTATGTGGCAAGCAGTCTCCTCAGGAATGTTTCTGAGGAAGCTGTTGCTGCACAGGAACGTTTCTGATGTTGTTCAGAACTTAATTGTCATAGTGCAAGCTAGCTTGTACTGGGCAGTTAATTTGGCCATACATGGGAGAAGCAGCCTGGCCTGATAGACAGGCCTCCAGGGAAAAGAGATAGGACAGAATTGGAGATAGACAAGGATTTGACCCAATGAGTCCCAACCTAAGCTGCAGGAGCTATTGGTCAGTGAGTTGAGCAGCCTGAACTTTCAACCAATCACAAGTGCTTGCCCAGGAACATAAGAAAGGTATTTATGGTGAAGTCAGAACAATAAAGTGCTTTTTGTCACATGGATCATAGTGCTGTGTCTCTGTCTCAGGCACAGTGCCAGTCAAGGCCACACTTAATTTGTTTAGTTCTTCAGCATGCTTTTGTTACAATCTCTAGTCCTGAGTTTTAAGTCATGCTAAGTCCTCTTTCCAGCCCCAGAGTATTTATAAATCTGCAGTGCTGTTTCAGTGTGTTTGTGCATAGTCTGCTTATGGATGTCATATGAATTCAGTCAAGGTGTCAATTTAATACATAGGTGCCGAAAATGCATTTATTTGAAGGAGGCTCCTTACTGTTCTTGCAAAATTAGTAGTAGAAAGATCATGAATGTTCACAATTTGTATCAGTAGCCAGCATGTGTTCTGCATTTTATTTATTGGAGTTACACTTTGCTTTCTTTATGTGATGTCAAACTGTAGAGACCAGGTGCTTTTTCAGTTTTCTGATGTATTTGTACTTCACTATTTCCAGACACGAGTTGTCAAGAATTAGCCATGATACTAGTTTGGTACCTCCTGCAGCTTGTTCTCATGTCTGAAAATACTGGCTCCTTTTTGTCACTGAGGAATTCCTGGAAAGTCAAGTGTTATGATGTTTCTTCAGCTCATTGCACAGTAGGAATATTTTAATAATGCTGCATGTTTTCAGCTGGAAAGGGATATTTTTTTCTTTTAAAATTAAATGAAACACTTAAATCAGAATCAAAACACCACATAAACCTGTACAGTTCCTCCATCAGTTATGTTGACAGGAAAACATCATCAAGAAATAACTATATGGTTACTAAACTAATTATGCTATGGCCATGGTGAGAGTAAGTTTTACTCCATTTTGAAACTCTATTAGGTAAGATACATTTCTGGTAGTAGATGTTTTTGCTTGAATTTTCTTTATTGCTTGAATTTTCTATTAAGAGGTAATTATTTTTAAAGGTCTGAGCAGTTCTTACCAAATGGACTGATCTCTGATGCTGAATAGTACCAGAGACATCAGGTTAAGAACAGGTTTTCAATAGGTTAGAACTGCTCTATAGCATCAGGCAAGACCATTCTTCTGTGGTTGAGCCAATGCTTATGGATATCACACGATACCTTTTTTTCAAGTAATTGCAGCGATAAAACCCTCTGGAAAGAGCTTCCTTTGTCATCTGAAAAATGTTTTGGTAGCTCAGTTCTGAGACTGTTAACTGCAAAGCAGAGTGCTGCTTTGGAGCATATAAAGCTGCTGAGGATGGCAGAATGGGTATTCCTCAGAGCTTAATTTCTTTGTTCACTTATATTGAAGACTGTGGACACACTGTTAGAGATCTAGGAAAATTACAGCCAGGAAAATCATTCCCAGGCTGGAGCTTCTCCTGATTCTCTCAGCTCCGTTCCCAGGCTGATAGCTTGTTCAGCTCCGGTAGGGAAGATTTTCTCCCAGGATGATAATTTGGTCAAAATGGAATGGAATTAATAACATTAGATGAACACCTGGTGCCGACTGTGGGACTCATTCTGAAGTATTGTCCCAGAGGCATTTTCTCAGTTATCCAGTGAGCTACTGTCTTGTCTTGGCTCTGTGGAAGATCATATAAGTACGAATCGTGCTCTCAATAAAATCTCTCTTTCCTATCTTGAGAGGGACCATGTAGCTGTGTGTCTTATTTCCACCACTCCAAAGAGTTAATGCCCTAACACACAGCCACAGAAGACCACTTTGTTCAAAAGGCTTTGGGCTGCAGGCAGATTTTTATTTTATTTTTTATTCAGACTAGAATACACTTAGGATTCCAAATAGTTCAGAATAAGTCAGTGTCGTGGTTTCACCTGG
>VZTT01057047.1:1790-21876 GCA_013400855.1 Buphagus erythrorhynchus
TATGTAATGACTTTATTCCAGAAAAAAAAATAAACTTGGAAATTGTTTGAAATGCCTTCACATCTTTTGCCCTCCATCATGTAAGGTCTTTTATAGTTTAATTTATACAGATACCATAATGTCTTTAGTAGTATCTGCTTGTATTATACAGTACTGACAGTCTGCATGTCACTCTTGATATTTAAATTAACAAGTTCTAGTACTAATATTTCTGAGAAAAACTAATATTGAAGTCCATTTAACAGCATTTTTCTTTATTATAGTAAGTTCCAGCTTTAAACCTGACATTTACAAGTTCCTTTTCTGCTTAGGGTGAGTCTCTCTTCCCTGCTTTCTATCAACTGAACCGAAATTTTCCTAGTCTCACTTTCCTTTTTTCCATTTTTTACTCTTTGCCATCACTAAATTCAGATTGTAGAGGCTATATCATATGCTAAACCTCCTTCAGTTATTTATCCATGACTCACACAGATCTTAAATCAGAGTTACAACAGTTTTTTTACTGAATAGTGGCAAAGTAGCCCCATGCATTTATAGGTCTCACTACTTTAAAACTTGANACAAGGTAGCCTAGGGGATGCTGCCGTTTTAAGTGCACAAAAATATTATTTTTTTTGGAATTACTTTATTCCAGAAAAAAAAATAAACTTGGAAATTGTTTGAAATTCCTTCACATCTTTTTCCCTCCATCATGTAAGGNGCAGACCAGAATATTCACAAAGCTCCTTTCCAGTTATGTAGACTTTGATAAGTATTACTCTTAACATCCATTTATTTTAACTGCTCTATTATCTCCAACTTCATTTTCATTACAAAAGTTTATCTATATAAGATTTTTAAAGTTCAAGTTTATAATTATATATGTACTTGAGATCTAAATAAAAAGCATAAGAAGATTTGAAGTACTTTTGAGAGGCAAACTTGAAGAGCTGTGATTATTTATCTGTGACATCTTAATTCTTGAAAAGTAGGAGTATCGAATTACCTGTTGAAAATAAATGCATTGAAACAACTTGTAATTACATGCCTATTTTGTCTGCATTTGGATAAAACATTAGCTTCTGCTGGTTTTCCTCCAAGACTGATAAATTCAAATCAAATGCCATCCTGACCAAACAGCATTGAAATGAACATAAAAGAAACAAAGTAAGGCAAAGTAAGTCTGACTGTGCTGATTTTTATCATTTGTTTCAAGTTGTTTTCTTACAATTATCATAATAATTGGAAGGTTTCCAGAAATAATGTGGAAGACAGAGGCAACTGCAAAAGTGATCCATGTCAGAGTAATGTGAATATCAATGCACCTTCTCTCCAGGTGATCAGCAAAGTTCAGTTTCCCTGGAACAGAGCAAAGTGCNAAGTTCAGTTTCCCTGGAACAGAGCATAGTGCAGTGCAGTGATTTGTGGAAAATGTGCATTAATTTAAAAGAAATACATTATTCAAACAGAACAGTTTATGATAGTTTTTGTCCCCTTTTTAACACCTCTTTGATAGTTAAAAATACACGTGTTGTTTTTAATAATATATCAATAACCCTGGTGTTACAATTTAAGGTGATTTATTTATTATGTAGGTCATAAATTGTATGTGATGTCTACACTAGTAAATATTGCTTCTCATTTGTGTAAAAGTGGTATTCCTCTTTTCTTTCCCAAATAAAAGCTTCCAGTGAAGCTAGTGCAGGGTTTTCCTGTATTTTGTAACTTGTATGTCTGTTTGGACTCCAGAAGTTAGAGGTTTACACTCAAATCCAGCTTCAACAGTGTGGTAGAGATGTGTACCCATAACATTTACAGCCGGTCTCAGTATTAGTAGGCTAGTGAATTAAAATTATGGGATAAACAGATTCAGAGCTAGTGTTCCAGAGAAGCAACAGGTGAAATTATCTATGACCACAGACCACAAAGTCTCCAGTGTGAGTCAAATGATTCCAGAAGTCTCTGGTATGTGGGGAAATGGGCTCATGCTTTTTCCTCTGCCTGTATCCTTTTCAGAAGGTATTGCAGCTCTGAGAGAGAATTGGATAAAAGATCTTGGAGGGGCTACACATTTTTTTTTCTGTCAAAGAATTTTTTTTTTTATTAAGAACCTTGCAAAATAATTTGCAATAAGAGGCTTTACCAGTGTACACCAAAAATCTGGATATATGATACTGAAGGGAACTGCAAAGGAGAAAGAAGAAATAAATTGGTGACCTATTTAAGCACCAGCATGAGAAGTCTCCTTTAATTCTTATTTCTATGTGATGGAGGGAAAGAGAAACAAGAGGAAATCCAGTAAAGGGTGTGCACATCCAAGCTCTTGCACTGGGAGAGGTAGTTAGATTTCCACTGAGATCTTATCTAGGGTTTGTTTTATGGACGGGTTTGCTATAATTGTCTTGATAAACTCTTAGGAGGATGTTCCACAAACCTCTGTCTTATAATAAAAGTGCAAAGCTTCTTCATAACTACTTGGTGTTAAGGTTTTCCCAGTAATTTCTCCTTACAACACATCTGGAGTATTGTCTGTTATGGTTAGATTTTAAAATCCTAGGGAGAGCAATTCACATTATCAGTAAAATGTTTATGTTTAAGGGTAAGAATTAAATCCTTTCTTGGCCAATACAGTGAATTGCACACTAAGACTTCCACTACTTTTAATCACTTTCCTTTTAGAACTTTTGCAAGTGGCATCCCCTGTCCCAGTCCCTTTATTAATGGCCAGTTGTAAATGACTTTAGCAAATGGAGCACCATTTGTCACACCATAACAAGTGACGCACTGTACTGTATTTCTAGCCTTACCACTTAATTTAAGCTTTGAGATTTATAGCTTGTCATCATCCTCTCTATCTTTCTGTTCCTTCTTTGTGCCTTCCCAAGTGCTAAAACAGCTTGTTGGGAATGGGATTTAGAAGTAAAAGCAGACATTTCTGCGTTGGCTCAGAGCACTGAAAAATTCTCATTCAACTCTTTCACCTATGTAGTGAATTCTCCTGGTGGATTTTCTTCTTCTCTTTAAATGTTTCTCCACATTTAACTGATATTTGATGAAAAGATCCCCCTCTTTTACAATTTCTCTCCAAATAATCCCACTGTAATTCCACTGCAGTCACCTGTGTATACACTATGTTTGTTTACTACCTTGAAAGACACGTACAGGACAGACTGCAGCCAACTTGTACTGCAAATTAAAAACTTTTATTTAAACTTGAAATGAGTTCTTTCTTCAGTGTGCTACCATGCCCTATATGCCATCAGCAAATTTCCCTGGGCTAAAATTTGTAGCCCATTCCTCTGTCTACACTATATAGATTTTTATATAGATTACAGGCTCTGTGCCTTGTTTATATACTGCCACATGGAAAGTGGCAGACATCCAAGCAGTGACCCCACCAATTTAAAGTTCCTATGAATCAAACATCTGTTCTGTGTTTGTGAATTTGTTTGTTTGTTTACTTAAGAGCACTGAGCATTGGCCTTGCACATGCTTACCCTGTCTAACAGAGCAGATAGGTTGTTGGGGTTTACTTTTAATTATAGTAGATTGCAGACTCTTTTATTCTTGTTTTCCTCATGCTGTTAGCAATTAACTTGCTCATTTCACTCCAAACTGGTGAGACCACTGGTCTCTCGGCCAACACTACGAAAGCCTGGCTGGACACGAGGGTCCTGCAGCAATGTGCAGATTTAGTACTCCCAAACTGCAAACACTTGGCCTGTTCCTCTACTGCCCGACATGTTGTGATAGAAAGTGAGTGAAAAGCACAAATTCAGTGATACACATGCAGAATCTCCAAGCACACCAGCGCTGATATTTTGCACTGTTCACGTGTAGCTGTAGCTTATCAGAGGAGGCATAGGTTACCAAAGCAGGTGTGCTAGGTGTGCTGGGGACAGAGCAAAGCCAGAGGAGTTCACAGCCCGTGTCTCAGCCTTTCTGCAGCTGTTGTGTCACTGGCTCTGTTTTCCGCACTGAAAGAATGCTGAAACCATCCCAGTGCTTCTTTCCTCAATCTTTGCAGCTACAATCCTAAGCAGAGGCTTGTCATGTGAAAATGGTATAAGAAGCTTTCAGAAATTCCATATAAATAATGTCATATGACTGGAACTTTTCAGAACAAAAGAGCTAAAGACCAAGCAAATTGTTTTAGCAAGAATTCTGATTGCATATGTCTACTCTAGAGCAGTCAGGAGTGCAGGCAGGATCTGTGTGCTCATAAAGTGGGAATGTAACTAGGAATAGAACTGGAAAGCAATTCATTGACCTGCTGGTCACCAATGTAGTCTTCTTAAACCTTCAGGATAAATTCCAAGGAGTCCGCTAAATTTATGGCAATGAAGAAGGCACGGAATTAATGAACAAAGTGAATCGAAGTCAGGTCCAGAAAAAGGAGGTAAATTTTTACTAAATTTTATGGAGCTGCACCTATTCACATAGCTTTGAATTTTAACACAGTAAATCACCTTGTATACTCCTACATTAATCCATTCTTTTCTACAGCATAGTCACAAATGCTTTTCTCCTCTGATGCAGTTCCACTACCTCGCTTTGAATGTGATCCCTTTGTATAGGCTGGCCAAAATCACATTTGTTTGTTTTCCTAGTGCTGTGTCACATTGCAAGCCCTTATTTAATTTGCTGTTCACTACTAGTCCTCAGTCTTTCTCTTTTTTAATGCTTTCCAAACACTATCTTCCTTCCATAGTATATTTGTGTTTGAGATTATTTCCCTTAAGTATTTGAATTTTGAGTTTTCATTACTGAGGTTTGTTTTGTCTTGTTTTTCGGATCTGTTCCCCAGCTCTCATAAACTCCTTAAGTCTCTCTCATTTAAATAAAGTTTTTTAAGTAAATAATGTGCAATTAAGTTGCATTCCCCCCTCATTAATTTATTTATAAGTAAGAAAGAGGACGATACAAGCAGGTTCCAATGGCAAAAAAGGGGAAAATGTTACAAATGGAATTAACACCAGTGGTCACAGTATCTCACTGGGTACCTCTCATTCTTACAAATGTGAATATAAATGTCAAAAGTTAGCATTATACCTCCATATATCCTCTGACTTATCATATATATATATATGTAAATAAATATCTGTTCTCTGTTGGCTGGAATATAACACAATAACAGGAATAGGAATATTTTATATCTTTTGCACCTGCACATTTGTTTTTTTTGGTGTTCAGGAACACATAGAGCAATATTAGATGATATTGTTCCCATTCCACGGCCAATGCCAGCTTCTTGCCTCTTTTCAGGACAGAGCCATGTATTTAATTAGTGACTGTATTAATTGTGCACCAGGCTAGAATGAAGCTTCAGTGGCATCATGATGCTTCCTTAAGCAGTGTTTTTTTCTAGGAGCATAACCTAAGAGATTCCCTCTGGACCTGCCTCCATAGACAAACACACTTTAATAAGTGAGACCTCTCACGGGGTCATCAAGACCAAAATGAGCAACAACAAAAAAAATCCTCGGTGCTGCTCTTATTTAGTTAGTGACCCAGCCTTACCCTTTAAATATAGTAGGATCAACATACTGGGCCATGACCTCAAAGAGCTGTCATGTCACTTTTACTCTGCTTTTCTTTTAAATGTTATGTAAGTTGGGGAACTCAGCTGCAATGTGTGCTGTATCATATATCTAGATTTATTTCTTTGGATTATGGGAAATATCTGTGGAGAGGGTGCATTTAATTATTCACAGATTTGTATTGGTATTTTAGGATTGAAATGGCAAAATGGAAAATAAAAGTGTCACCAGTAAATTTTAGCATCTGAAAGTGGTCGCCTTAGTAGTATATTCAATAGTTCTGCTGAAGTCTTTACCCATTCTTTATCACTGCTCTTCCAAACCATCTCAGGTTGGTTCATGCAAGCTAAAAGCTTGCTTGCTTTTAGCAAGTCTTTGGCTAAACAAGATTTATTGTAACAGGATTGCCAAAGTCATTTTCCCCAAGAAAAATCACGCGTCTTCAACAGCTCCACCTCTGCTCTCCAATTTTTCTATTTTATGAATCTTAATCCGTTTCACCGTTAATTTCAGGCAGGAATGTAACTTTAGTTTTGTGCCAGAGATGTGTTTGTTTGTCGCTGGGATTTTTTTGCACTGGTCTGGGACTCAAATGCAAAGGCAAAATGCTTCATTTTGTATCCTTAATCCCCTCCAAGTCCTGTGTCTCTGGTCACCTAGCAATTAACTTGATCACATCCAGACATAAATATGTCACAAACAAAACATTATGAGATTGTTTGATGTAGGTACAGTTTATGATGGAAACAATTTCTTCATTACTAAATCAACAAAGGTAACTTCTGAACCAAAAGCTCACAATTGCACCAGCTTGCTTCAGAATGACTAGATATTAATTTTAATTTCACTGATCTACAGTAGCAATAAGCAGGAACAGCATTTGGTAGCATGAGCAATATTTGAGTTGTTGTTTTAATGTTAAGTGACTTTTCAAGGATAAAGGCAGAATTCCAGATGTGGAATAATACATTTCAATTAATTTTTTTTTTTTTTTTTTTTTTTTTTAAGTGACACTTGAGTGTAGACATTTATTCTTTTATTTTATCAACACATGGCCTGGGTTTGAAAATGTAAACATTTCTCTCTAACCAAAGCCAAGCGCCTGAATAGAAACAAAGCATCAAATATAAATTTTCCCTAGCATACTTGATTTTTAATAATATGACTAATACTACCAGTAATAGTAATGATAATAGTAGTAGTATTAATAATAATCCTAAAACCACATTGAAGCTGCTATTCTGATACTATGGCCACTGTCACATTAGGAATGCACACTGTGACACAAAATACATCCAAAGGAATGGGAGAGAACAACCCAGCCTAAACGCACAATAAGAATGCAGAACCACCTGCATTTTATTTCCAGGAAAGGCAGCAGGACGTACCAGAAGAACATTTTATTTTTGAATTTTCCCCCAGTATCTTTCTCAACCAAAGCCTAAATACAAAGTAAGAAAAGACAGTAATTACCTCCATTATATAACATAGAGTCTTAAGGAAACCTTGCTTTCTGTGCTGAAAAAGGAAGGGCAACAGACCAAGACAGAGCCAGAGCATGGTGTGTGATGATTTGTAGCACTGCATGGGAGTGGTGATGTCTGCTGCTTTCCACAGTGGATGTGAAAGGCCAAGTGACATGTGCATCTCATAAAATAAACCAAATCAGGCAGAAATGTAGTTTTGCAAGTTCTCCATTTGATTTTGGAACAATATGGTATTTCATCAGTTTCTGTATAGGAACCTTCTGATTCTGTAAACTGGAAGTCATCATCTCAGACCTCAGTGCAAGACTAAACAAAGTTTCGAACATACAATTTCTTTCTTAGCAAAAAGTAAATTGTTATTTTCTCCTATAGCTAGGTTTTCCCGTAGAGTTTGGAGTAATTTCTATTCCAAAATTTGTCCTGTTCTGCTTTTTGAAGGGTCTTTTTAGTAATACTTTTAAAAAGTTTTTCTTTTTTTTAATGCCATGAAAATATGCATAAAGTGTAGTAAGAATGGTTAGCTATTTTACTGGAAATATAATTATGGCTATGATTTTTTTAAATATAAAGAATAAATCACCTTCAAATTTAGAAACAAGATTGATGCATGCTGTATTTATCCTGCCTTTGGCAGTGAGAAGGTCTAGTTCTGTTTTTCACAATATTTTGCAGTCATCCATAGATCATCCAACCCTCTTCAAAAATGTCCATGGACTGTCTTGTTTCCAGCTCTTATTCTCCAAATGGGGAAGAAGGGCAATAAATAAGGTACTTAAAATTTAGAGTAAACTATACTTTATAATTTTCAAACTGTATCTTAATTTTACTGGAATAATTACAGATCTAGATTCCCAGCTGTGTGTGCCAGCTCCCGAAGCTGCCTGCAGGTACTGACAGCAGTCAGGAGCCAGGTTCTGGCTCTGCCTGCCGGGAGGCATTTGATAACAACTGGGAGGCAGCTCCTGCTAGCTGGCACAGGCAGCAGTCCTGCAGCTCACCACTGGTCTGCAGGCTGTCGAGTTATGTGGAGCAGATTAACCTCCAGAGGTCCCTTCCAGTACTGTTTTCTAAAATAGGATGATATGACTTGCAATGAATTTCAGGGATGTCAACAGGATTTTAGAAGAGGCTTTGTTTTGGAAGATGCTAATGAGTTCTGCTGATAGATTATCCTGCTAGAGTGAAGAGAATTAATTTATTATGTCAACTGGAGACTTTTTAGAAAACTTATATAAAATTCAAATCACTGCAAATTATCCTCCACTAGGGCCCTGAGAAAGGACTCTTAACTGTTGTGTAAGAGCCTCTCACAATGACTACACAAAACTCTATCCATGCCCACCTCCATCATAAAATAAAATGCTGCACCAGATCACTGGTGATGTGATGGCTCACAAAGGCCTATTCAGTAACTCAATAATTGGAATTAACTTCACGAAGTCAATCAGAACTGAAGTGTCAGAGGGTGGCAGGGGGAATGCAGGTGCTTCAGCTCTGCTCCCTGTTCCATCTGCTATAGGTGAACCCAAGAGGTAGCAGGAGGACAGCTTGGATTGAGTGAAAAGTAATGCATGTCCTACTTTGGTAAAGCTGATAAAATGTTTGCACTCAGTGTCCTGAAACAAATATATATGAATCCAAGGAGTTTTTTATTCTGATTACTGTATATTGGAGTTTAAAGAACAGACATTTTTGATCAAGGGTACAGTTTTGGTTTTCCTTCTTTTCTGAATCTTTCTGACAATCAGTAACAATTACCAGCCCCTTCTTTTCCATATGCAAATGTCCTGCAAAAGCTGACGCAGTTGAGATAACTGGACTTAAAGCTCTGCTATACTTTCAAGACAGCTAATAAACCTGATTCTTCAGAATATGGTCAGAGGATAATAAAAAAGTTGTTTCCAATTTCCAAATTTTGTTTCCAGGTCTTTTAAGTTCACTAATGGTATCTGACTTAAAAGGCACTGAAGGGTCAGGATTTGTTACATAGGATATGTGGCTCTCAGCAGTTGAAAATCAGTATAATCTGGTACTTCTTGAGTTATGACTCTGAAATATTGTCTTCTAATAGCAGCAAGTAGCAGATAACAGGTTTTATATCATCATATTTCAAAATGAGAGGCTAATAAACAGCAATATTTGAAAGTAGGAATTATGAGGCAAGATAGACTACTCCACTTTTCCAAGAAGTTGGTAAAGCAGTTCCCAGTGATGACATTTGTTGGCAATAGCTCCCAGTATCACTGACTAGGCCAAATAGGCATCATCTCTTACTGCAAGGTAAAGCCATAAATGGCAGAGAGATTTCCATTCTGTAATAATTCTATACCTCAGTCAAACCTAAAAGTATAAAACTGAGGCTGCTATAGTTTTCTGTTAGCTTGGACTGAAGAATGCTGCTACACAGTATAAAGTTGTATCTACACCTCTCATAAAAATAGTCAACCATTTATAAACTCCTGTTTTAAAAAGGTTCTGCAATTTTAAGGATCAAACTACAAAACTAGATCTCCCTGTAAATTTGTATGGATAAGAGATTTGCCAAATTTTTGAAGCTCTGAACTTGTCAAGATGAAAGGAAACACTGTTTGCAAGAAAACATTTTTGTTCAAATTTGAGACTGGCAAAATAATTTTCATGTAATTTATTTTAGAATAGCAACTACAAATTCACAGTCTTTTAATTTCATATTTTCAAATAAAAGTTGTTGTTCTTGAGTTAAACTTTTGAATGAAAAGTTTAAAATGTTTTTGAATGAAAATAGCAGAAATTTATGTTTTAAGATTTTCAAATTATAATTTTTTTTAAAAAAGAGTAATCTGTATTTATAAATGTTGTATATTTATTTTATACATTTCACCTATTAAGAGTTCCATTTTCATTGTTTCCTTTAAGAATTAATTTTTCCTTGTTTGAAATTCTTACACTTTAATAACTAGAAAGTACTTTGCAATACTTTTATGAAGTAAGACCCAGTAGTCTGGAATACATAGCAGATTCTGAGTAGTTGAATGTACACTTACATCTTGAAAATAGAGTAAGGTTACAGGACTGACACTAAGGAGCTATGTAGTCATTAACTGCTTCCGGTCCTTAATTGCTGCAACTGCTGTAATGTCCACTGGTTCTGATCCTCTCTAAAGATTAGGAAGAGTAAAAGAAATAATTTGGTTGCACTGGCTGTGAGCAGGTTACAGATGAAGGCAGGTTATGGACTAAATCAACCTTGTTCCATCTGGGGTGTATATACATATTGAGTTATTTCCAGGGCTATGATTTCTGCCCAGCCATCAGTTTCGTGCAGGTTTTAAAGAATATGGTAGCAAGAATAAAACTACAAATCTGTCAAATTGTAGTCTTTAAAAGTGAGACTCATTTAATTGTTTAGAAAAACTCCAGTCCTAAGTTGTCTTATTCCTTTAAAAAAACATTCCGAGAGTGTTTCAATTAAGTATTAAAATTAATTCCTTCCTTCTTTTTAAGTTTTCTTCTTCTATCAGCAGTTGCCTACATAGTCTGAAAGCACATCAGGTAAAATTAAACTAATATACCACTATTGGCTGTAAGTGTCTTGGGAGACTTATGATACTTAATGATAATTATGTGATTTACAAAGATTTGTAGTACTGAGTTGAAAGTCTGTTATTTGAAAATGGACAAGAAATTTCCAGGAGATTTTGGTGTCTTTCTTTTTTATCCATTGTGGTTGAGTTCAAGACAATCCTTGAGGGCATTTGCTTTCACATGTATAAAATAATCATTAAGTGTTTTGAAAGCAATAGAAATCAAAGGCAGTTAAATTCCACAAATATAACAAGTATTTATCTCGCTGAGTTCAGAAAAGAAGCAGATGGAATGTATTTCCAGTATTATTAAGCATTACAACTTGTTTAAAAGCTCCTGAATTTGCAGTGCAGTCTACCTGAATCACAGATTGTATATTATTCCCCAGTCTCATTAGAGCTTTCAAGGAGAAAGCCATCTTTACTTCTACAAGCTTACTAGTGTGTCTGCCAATGCAATTTATGGTGCAGGAGTGACCATTAACTCCTACTCCTTTAAAACATATTTTCTCTTAGAGACCCTGACAACTTAGGCATAGGACAAAAGTGTAGTTTATTGACTTCTGATTGAAGAAGATGGAAAAGTAGTCTACTAAAAAAAAAAAAAAAGATAACAAAAATAAAGTTTGAATTATGTATACTGTAAGGTAATAAACAAGATGTCCTAACTACTAAATACTCCCATGAGCATATATTGTTATTTATTACTTGCATTACACAGGAGAAGTTAAAGAAGGAGTAGGGCTGTGTTGTGCTCGGTGCTGTATTGACAGAACAAAAGCATATTTGTCTGAGAGAATTTACCAAACCCATTTACATTAAAGCATTTATTCACAATCCTAACTCTGTCGCATATTTAAAATGTTAGTCACAGCAGTCATCTGTAATTACCTATCAAAATGAATGCATAGCTCCCCTCTCAAAGCAACATTTGCTTCCCATTGCTGCCCACAGCCCCTCGGCAGGATGGAGGCAGCCCTGTTCTGTCCTTGCACGGTACCAGTGCTGGCATGGTGGGAGCCACGAGCAGCCAAATGGGTGACTGGGCATCCCAGAGCAGAGAGGCAAGGAGACAAAGTGCAGCCTTCCTTCCAGATCAGTTCCCTCTTGTCTAGCTCCCTGTGACAGGAATGGAGCCTTGCTTGGTTCAACACTCATTCCTCATGCAACACTTACTCATGGCAATGGTCCTGCTCATTCCAGTTTGACAGATTGCTGCCAGCACACCATTTAGTTATAAATATTTGCAGTATCTGGCTTTATTCATGACTAAATAAGTTCAGTTATGAAATAATGCAATTGATACTTAAAGGAACACTAATTTTAACAGTGTATTTTCCATTGTAAGTATTTTTACTGCTATCAATGGGAATAAGTTTAGATCTTGTTTCAGCTCCAGACCAGAGAACATTACTTCATTGCTGAGTTGCAGCCACTAACATGTGGTTGTGGGGATATTTACAGCATGTAGTGGTGTTTCCAAAGGCAAATACAGAAAGAAATAGTAATAGGCAGAGAAAGAAAATGTAGAGTGTGCAGTTTAACAAAGATGTGAAGATTCGTTATCTGTTGTGCTTTCACTGGAAAGGGATTAATTGTGCATTCAATTAGATTGCATGGCCTTCCTGTGTTTCTTTGTTCCACAGCATAAGACTGTTCAGCCTTTTTCATAGAAGAGTAAAAAAAAATTCCTTGTCTTGCAAGCAGTCTGAATTTGATACAGGATGAGATGCTGAATACAGCTGGTCTAATACTTGTATTATGACTTTGCTGTCTCTTCAAATCCTTTACACTGTGAATTTCTAGTGAAATGTTGATGCAGATTCCAAGGAAATGTTGTTCAAAAACCTGGGATCTATGGATAGGAAATGACATCGTATTCTCTTTTCTCATTTAAAACAGTCAGAGATTTGGCAACCTTGGTAAAAATGTCAAATAAAAAAAATTGAAACTATTTAAAATGAAAAGTTTAATCAAAGCTTTGAAATGAACCAATAGGAAAGTCAGAACCTTTATACTTTACTGCTGTTACATTGCATCTCAAAAGTACAAATTAAACGTCAAATAAGAATTGATTTTCCCATCTTGGACCGACAGCTACTTAATTTCTTTGATATTAAATATAGTATTAAAGAAATAAGAAACCCACAAAAGCTCCTTACGTTTCACAGAGATTTCTTTTCTATTTGTTTTGCTTTCTTCCATTCTTTCTAAGCAGAAAGTGGGAAACCACAAATTTCACAAATCATGAAAGGTCCATACAGATCTTAAATATTGAAGTCCTGGTCCTGTGTCCCAACTCAAGAGAACATAGTAAAAACATTCCTAACTTTACTTGCAAAATGGCTGAGCAATTGCTGTTGAGGAAAGAAATCTTGGAATTACAAAAGCTATCTGGAGAGAATAAAAAAGCCAACCCAATAAATTAGCCAAAGCAAAAATAAACCATAGCTCATTGCTTGTAGTGAGCAAAAACTATTAAGAGAGAAAGAGGAACAATCATTACTTCATGGTGCTCTCACAAACCAGATATTTTAGAAACCTTCCTTCCCACCCTCCTCCCTCCCCCTTTTTAAGTGCAGTTAGAACCTGAGAAGTTACAGAGAAAAGGAGATAGGATGATCAGAGGTGTGGTACTGTTTTCAGTACAAAGAATAACTAAATGCTTTTCAGTCTGGGATAGATGACTGATGAGAGATATAATAAAACTCCATAAAATCAGAATAGCATGGAGAAGGTGATTAGGGAACAATTATTCACTGTCTTTCATAATACAAGAAAAATAGGCTTCAGATTATATTGTCAGATAGCAGGTTAAAATCAAACAATACATAATAATAGATAATAACAGCTAAAAATTCTAGGGGGCTGTAGATAATAGAATTTCCATGGATTCAAAAAGCAATTAGACATATTCATGAAATCCACCAAGAACTGACTCAGAATATGTGACTGCAGATGACTGAGAGATGGAATATTATAGTAGGGAGGCAGCACTAGATGCCTGTTTTATTGTTGTACTCTTTTCTAAGCATCTTCTACTGAGCACTGGATTACGGTGACTTTTAATCTGAATAAATAATATTATTTTTGCATATTAGATTGTGCTTCCGGAAAATATAGCCACGCTGGAATCCTCTTGCTAGGATTTTCCTTCATGTTGGAGATGTAGAACACATGGATGTTCACTGGACACCACTGTGATGATGCTCAACATGCCTGAAATCAGTCTCCAAGGTGGCTTTTAAAGGAATTCCATATACAGCTGCCCCAAAAATTGGTGGCTTGGTCTTTTATTCTTGACAGAATAAAATTCTTGGCTGTTATGCTATCTTTATCTTTTTATTGCAATAGTAAACAAGATATGGATTAACCAGGTTAAGGAAGAAAGAGAAGAAAAAAGAATCCAAAGAAAACAGACATTTTCTTTCCTCTGTTAGTTACCACTTGTGCAGGGTTTTGACACCCAGTGATGTTGCATTGCAGCTGCCCCCAAACATAACTTGTGGCAGAACAGTATCAGAGATATCCAGGGGTGGTTTTTTTTCAAATTGTATAGATTCCCTTTCATCATTCTTACCAGAGTTTTTCTTGTCAGCTGATCCAGGCATCCAACATCTTTAAACTAAAAGGCAAAGTTGAAGTAGTTGTTGAAGTTGTTGAAGTTACCCTTAGTATTTGTAAGTTTGGTCAGTGCCTTTCTGCAGTCGGTGCCTGGCTAAAATACAGTGTTATCCCAAGGGCTGGTGGTGTGTTACTGCTGCAGTACACTCCCCTCATGCTGGTTTAGCCCTTAATGTACATTATGTGTATGCACAGACAGTTCTTTTCCCACTTCCACATTTTGCTTTATGTTTTTGTAATACTCCATCTGTACTTCTTCAAATAGTTATGATGATACAATATAATAAGGTTCCTCTATTCTTTCTCTTCCTTTTACAATGCTTCCCAGAGTAGTAAAGAGAATTTAGTTACTGGCTTGAGACACAGGTCCAAAAGCTATATGAATTTTTTCAGTGTCTGAAATGATATACAAAGTGCAGAAGATGGGGGTTCTTTGAATTACAGAGAAATATGGCAGTTATGCCTTCTTTTTCCTATAAAATATACTATGCCTGTCTTTGGAGACCAGAAAATCCTAGAGTTTGTAAGCCTTTTGCCTCATTGGTAAATAGAAATAAATAAACTAAACAAAGCACACCACAAGAGTGTATTCCATCATTCCTAAATCTACTTTCTCTCTAAATAGGCAGGTGTTTGCTCCATATACTCTGTCAGGCTAAACATACTGCACTCTAAAAAAGTCCAAGGTACTGTTCATACTCCAAATATAGTGTAATGCCTGAAACACAAATTGAGAGGGAAAATGCAGTCCAAATTTTGCTGACTTTTTTGGATAGATATATATTCTGTGGCCTGCACAGCAGCACAATTTCACCACTCTTTTCAATATAACATGAGAAATTCAGGGCAACAAGCCCTGTTCATTTTGGTGTCCCAGTGGTAGCCTCATGGTCCCCATAAAGCATCCTTCCTCCTGACACACAGCGAAGGAATCGAAGCTCCTCTACGTCTCACCAATTGCCAGCTGCTGTTTCAATTCCTTGTCACCTTCATGAGCTATTCCTTATGCAAAGTTATAAGACCAAAATGGAACATTTCAGAACTGAAGAAATAAACATTTCTTGTATTGCCCCTCACGCTATGTGGTGTGCCACTTAGATGCAGTTGATTATTTGGATTCATACCTTTGTATCTTTTTAACTCACTGCCTCACTCACATTCCTTACACTCCAGCCAATTTTGTTGCAGCTTGTTATGTCTCATCATATTTTCTTGCAATTCATCACTCTAGCTTCCAGCAGCCTAATCAGATGCCATGTAACTGAATTTAACACAACAGAATGTATAAAAAATATTTTTTCAAAATGTTTTCATCTGCCAGCATGTTAGGTACTGAGCCATGAATCTGTGCATAATGGAGAAATAGAAGCTCTATGCCCAGCAAAGTATGTCTGCTGTTTGTGAATTAATAAGCAGAGCTCTCCAAAGTAAAACAGTATTTCAATTTACAAACATTTGCTGTAGCTATTGGCATGCCATTGCTTCATATTCTTGCTATTCACAGATCTTTAAGCCAGTGTCTCTCTTCCTCCTTGCCCATGGCCAAAGGCACAGCTCAGACATCTCTTTCCTGAAGGACAGTCTCAATTTGCCTTTATTTCTATGAACTTCATTTTTTTTTCTTGTTTCTGATATTGCTTGACTAAAATTTAGAGGTAATGCCTGTTCCAAAAGAATAAATTAGGTGCAGTGTACAGATCAGCTCTACTTAATTTTTAAACTAAACAACCCAAGCTTGTGTGAAAATCTTGAGGTACTTAAATTATTGGTCCAGCTGTCTATTTCATTTTGTAATGCATTTTTCCTAAAACAGTGTGTGTGGGAAGAAGTGCTCTTCACATTTTAGGAGAGGAGACAAAAGTATAGAAAGGCTAAGCATTAGGGTAAAGATTATACATAAACTGTGTGTCACAGCATAGAAAATAACCTAATGCTCTGAATAGTTACACAACTCCCAGAACACCTGTTCATCCCATCTTAACTCTAAGTTTCTTCTACACCCCCATATGATCCGTTTATTCTCTTAAAATGTTTGCAGCATCTGAAGATAAATACAGAGTAATTTTCTGGTTGAGGGAAATTGACAATATCAGACTTAGAAGGACAAAAATTAAAACCTAATTAAAATATGAGAAGCCCACAAAAGGAAAGGGACATGCAGCTATTGAAAAAAAATAAATGAAGTAACACAAGAGAAGAATAAAAGAAAAACCAGTACACTTGAAGTTTTGTAGAAACTTGAATTTGATGTAATAAGAAAGGGAAGCAAGTAGAAAATACCAGAGATTATGGGTTCAAGGCAGCAGGTTGGTTTCAAGAGCTGCCCTTAAGTTTGTGGGGAGAGGGATTAAAGAAACTGGAATGGGGGAGAGTGGACAGAGAAAAGTGGATTCCCCTAGACAGAGTGAGAAAAAATTGTAGACAAATTTTAATTCCAATTAATAAGACTGGGTTGGAATTTTGAAGCTACTTTCTTTTATGAAGAGCTTTTCTCAAGAATGTGGAGGGTTTGAAAAAGATGAACAGTTGAGTACAAATCTAAGTAATCTAAGTAGTGCTAGCAACATTTCCTATAAAAGTGGAGAGATTCTCAGCAAATATCAAGTCAGTCTTTACAACCTTTAAATGCCTCATATGTTAATATTGATGAGAATTGTCCCATTTTGCCAGGTTTACACATATTGCCTTGTTAATACAAAAATACAAACAATGAAGTGACTATATATGTATGCAGCTGTAGATAACTAGAGTCTGCTGGACCTATTTATCTTATATCCAACTTTAATATTAGAGTCTCAAGCACAAAAAAACAATGCTCTGTGCTTTTTTGTCTGCTAAAACATATTTACTTCCAGCAAGAAACAATAGGAGAACTCTGTGTGGCACTTTGCACATTGAACCCAAATCACTAAAGAAACACATCAAAAATAAGTATTTTTAAAGGTTTGTCAGCTCAAGTGAGGTTATACTTTTCCAGACTGCTTTTTTCCACGCACCTCTGCAATTACTCACTTCACAGAAAAAGGATGATGCCACTAGAATGATGAAACCTTAATATAACCTTTTCAGCAGGAGATAAAATATATTGATTACTGGCTGCTGAAGGACATCATTAAATAGTTCAATGTTTGATTTTCTTTCTTTCTTTCTTTCTTTCTTTCTTTCTTTCNCTCTGGGAATAGGGAGAACATCCCTACCCTGCACAGCCCTTCCTTCTTCCCATCCTTCCCCCTTTTTCTTGTTTGGTTGCCCAGCAGGCATCTCTGTACTGAATGACCCTGCCAGTTCAACTATTAAAGAATTTATCTCTCTGAGGAGGCCTGATGTCAACATGATAATCTGTTTGGCGGCCCTTATGATGTCCCATGAATAAAACATATGACAACACAGTTTGAGCTGAAGAGCTTACTATCTGTTACCAAAGAGAGTGTCTGGAAGCTCCCTGATGGCTCAGCCATTCTGAATCCCAAAGGTTGTCTACTTTATGCTTTGGCTAACCCACTCAGACTACTCACAGAAGGTGTAGTTAACTATTTTTCCCTGCCAGCATCCAATTTTTGAAAGGCTTATTAAAAAAAAGAACTAATGCAAGAGACTGGGGATTTCTGTTGTGTATCTGTGGTGAGAGAGAAATAAAGGATTTTCATCAAGCCAAGAAAGTGCTTCATGGGAGGGGGGGAGAGAGAGAACTGAATTTCTTTAAGGAAGATCTTAAATTACTTATAGTAAAGTGTTAAAATAGCCACTTGAACCTACATGAGAGTACAAGTGAAAGTATGGCAGTTCAACTCATAAAATGTGTTCCTCAAATGCATTGTATTTGTGAACTACTTTAAATAAGTGAACCTTTTCCTTTAACTGCCTGTTGAAAACAAGGATCTCTGATTCATGGTTCTTCCCACAAGGCTGAGAATCACTTCTTGGCAAGTTAAAGAGGTAAAACCGGTTCCTAGTTCTTAAGGTGGATAAAGTCAGTGTGGAATTGTTTAATGTGACCTTTCCAGCACAAGAGTGCTGTTGTTTTTCTATTTTCGAGGGTTTTTTTTAAAGCCTAGTCATTAAAAAATGCTTATAGCTCACTTTTTTTTCCCCTGAAAAATCTCTCCCTTTATGTAGAAGCTTTGGCCATTAATCCTTTAATTATGTTCCTGCTTATATTTAATTTTTGATCTTCTGTACTAGGAATCATAAAATGCACATTTTATATAAAGGTTGGTTTATACTACTGCCTAACAGCTGCTATTGGCCAAACAACTTTCCAGGGACTGTCTCTTGTCCATCAACAGTTCCCTATTCAGCAGCAAACACTCAGCAGAGCACTTTTTACCCTGTGTATTCTGTGTTTCATGTTAGTTGTTATCAGATGCCACTTATTCTTTCATAGTAGTAATATCTGCACAAAATTCAAATAAGAATAAATGGGTTAAATAGATGAGGTTGGAGGAGGTTTTTAGTAAATTCAAGCTGCGCAAGTGAAAAATTATTTGAATAATCAGTGCAACACAGTAACTGAATGTCAAGAAAATGTCTAGTTTAAAATAAATAAAATTAATGCCTGACTAAGTTTGGGGTTGATCACCTTCCTGATGAGTCTAATTTATAATATAAGATATTTCTGTTAATGTTAAAATTGGACAGTTAAAATTGTCCAATTAGTATTTTAGATGCAAAAGCTTACAGATTTTGATTTTAAGTACACGTTAATATTGAAAAGCTCTAACCTCAAAGCTGTGGAGGTAATTATTTTTAATAAAAATATAAACAAAGATCACATTCAAGGGGTTGACTCACCTTTATGGGTNGCACATAATGAAGAGGCTAAACTGGGACTACTGTTACATAACCTTTTTCATTCCCCCTTCATTTGGGTCATAGATGTTTAGAATGTTAATTCCATATTGTGTGTTTTCTAGGATCTTGCAGAGTCCATTTTTGTGGTCAATATTAATTAGTATTTTACCTGAACATATGGCCAGTTATCTTAATCAGGAATTTTGAAATCAACAGGAAATATGCTTCAATTATGAATAAGTAAAGGGAATTTAAATTTTTTTTAATGGAAGTCTATCTTGCCTCCTTTAGCTTAGGTAAAGCACTGTCACCATTGTAGTGACATTGTAGTCTCCCTACTTTTNAAGGTTATGTAACAGTAGTCCCAGTTTAGTCTCTTCATTATGTGCTTGTAAATTTATTGTCCAAACATTGTCCCAGGACATCAATTACAGGTGTCAAAAAAATTATACATTATTATAGTTAAGTACTATTTCTGCTAAGCACTTTACCTGTGAGAAGAAATGGTGTAATAGGATAAGTGCATCAGAGCTATATTAGTTTTGTTCTATTTTGTTTTGTTTGAGAAGTAGATTTACAGCTTTTGAAAATTAGTCCCAAGCATTTATTAGAAGATAGATATTCTTTGATGCAAAAAGTGAAGGGGAGACATGATAAAGAGCATGAAAAGGAAGAAGAAAGTCTTTACCTCTTTCAAGGGTGTGTCATGCATTTCAGGGGAAAAGGCCAGGTTAGGAATTGGGAAAAATTGTCCCAATGAGAGCTGTGAAAGTTCTGCATTATATTGCCTGTGGAACCTCCAAAACAGATTGGACAGACATCCATTGACAATTACAGACTGCATATTGTATCCCACCATGGGCAGAGGGATGGATACATGGATTGTAAAGCTCCTTCTCAATCCTATTTTTAAGTCACAGTTTCTAACATCAGGGTAAGTGACACATACAGCTATACAGAAATACATTACTTTAATTTTCATTCTGATAGAGCTCAGGCTCAGTGATGAGACCCTAGATGAAACATCAATTAAAGCTACTCTTGTAAGCCAGCAGAGTTGAAATGTAACCCTGCAGAAAGTAGACACCATTTTGTATGCTGT
>VZTT01057063.1:0-12583 GCA_013400855.1 Buphagus erythrorhynchus
CGCCGCGCTCCCGCACCGGCAACGCCCGCCCGCGGCGATTCGGGCCCGGTACCGATCCCTGTTCCCGATGCCGCTTCGATTCTCCTCAGGGGGAAGTGGCGGCACCTCCGGGGACCCCCGCAGCACTCGGTCCCCGCACCGTCGGCCCCAGTCTCGGCCCCGCCGCAGCGCCCCGTGCACGGCGCGGTCCCCACGTGGGCAAGGCCGGCACCGCAGCCCCGGAGCGCGCTGTCCTCCGGGTGTTCCCCGCTTCGCCACCCCCGAGGGCACTGCCCCGCCGCGGCGAGCATCGCCCGCCTCTCCCTCCCTCCACCGGGGCCGCTGCTCCCTGGGGCTCCCGCCCCTCTCGCCCCTGTGGAACCAGCGGGGCTGGATCGCCGTGAGCAGTAGGAGCCGCTCCGGGGCTCCACCAGGACCTTCCTCTCCATGATCTCCCCCTGCTGCGTTTTTCCCATGTCCATTGCCTGCTTCCTGAAATAGGTGAGACCTGTCAGACCACTGGGATCATTTACATCTCCCGTCCCCAGCGAGCTGGGTGAGCACTCTACGAGTAGTGTTTGCTCCAAAGCTTCCAGAGGCACCAGACCTCACCAACAGGTCAGCCTTGAGTGGCAAGGAAGTGGCTCTCCCTGCCACCAGATGAGTGGTACCGACCTTTTCCATGTTACAATCCCAGAACAGAACCATTTAGTTTCGAAAAGAACTCTCAGGTTGATCCAGGTCAGTTCCTGACCCTTCCTTCTCCCCTTGGTTTGGTAATTGAGATGATCTTCAATTTCCTCGGGGTACCGAGCTCAGGGGCTGTGCAGATGCTGAAAGCAGCCCACAGCCCAGTACTCCCCCAAGTTGCCTTCACCTCCAGGTGCTGCCCTCTGGCCAGACCCTGCTTTTCCAGGTGAGCTCAGAGAGGTGTGCAAGCAGAGATCCCACCTTCAGGTCCAGGGGCCCAGAGGGGAGTGGCTGCTGGAGGTCCAGGGGACACATCGGTATATGCACTCTTAACTCTGGTGGAACCAGATGGTTGCTGTTTCCCTAAGTCCTCCAGTGGTTATTCCTGGCCAAGGAACATGTTCAGAAAGCAAATTTGATCATGGCAAGTTTCAGACCAGAAACCAGAGGTTTTCTGGAGAAGCCCAGGCACACTGGCCTCATCCTCGCTGTGCACAGGCAACAGGAGTCGGACACAGATGCTGTGCCACCCTCAGACCTTCCGGCCGCTCTTCAGATCCAACCACTCCCCCAGGTATCCCAAATATGCTTCAGAGGGTCCTACACTAGGGCGTGGGGGAGCCCCTTGTATCAGCACACTGAATTTGGGATCTTGATTCAATCAGACAACACTTGGCACATAATGAGGGAAAACAGACACAAACTCTCACATAAATGCATAAAGTTACTTTATTTTCAGTATACATTTATTTAATTTTGAAAAATATAAATGCTAAAATATCTCATCATCTTCATCTTTTGATTCCATAAAAGTCACAATAGAAAGCTTCATAAAACTGTAAAATACTATAATGTTATAAGGAATTTCATGTTTTATATTACTGGAAAAAAAATCACTTTAATATGTTTGAAATGTTTTCTGCTTTTTTCCTTTTATTTCCACCAGCTGATCCTCTTCATTTCATCCTAAGTCCTTGTTCTCTCCTCCAAAGTAAACACGGACTTAGGAGAATTAAAACCAATAATAAAAGTATCTGAAAGTGCGACTTGATTCAATGCAGATGCAAAGGTCTGTGAGCCCCGGGCAGGGCAGCGCAAGCGGGCGGCCGCGGCGCTGCCGGGGCTGGGACAGAGCGGGCTGTGGCCAGGGCGTGTCCCACCGTGAGCTGGGACCTTGCATCTGCTGGGGGAAGGTGATGTTTGACGGCTGCCTGTGATCTTGGAGGGCTTTGGGTCAGTCTCCACACTTATCCCTGAAGCACCCACGCAGGCTTTTCCAACAAAATACCTAATTTGGATTGAAAGGACGTTTCAGTTCTTTTCAAAGGCATACGGCGTGCAGAGAACCTGTCCCTGTCATGCTGCAGGCTCTTCTCTGCTGCCAGAGGTGGGTGTTTCTCCTGGAAAGCTGCAGAACCCTCTGTCCTGTTGGCAGCGCTGCCCTCAGCACAACACAAAAAACACAACACAAAGAGAGAGAAAGATCTAGAACAGCAGTCAGGACCTTTCAAGTGTATTTAACACGGTTCAGAAGTGAAGACCTCATTTGTGGGGAGACAGGTCACCAGGCACCAGCAGATGGAAGCTGTGCCCACAGGGGACAGCCCCTGCGATCCACCTTTCCTCTGGGATTGCTACACGTCCACGCTCTGGGCAGGGTGTGCAGCAATTCCACAAGCAGCTCCTGTGTACTCCACGGGCAATGCTCGAGCCTGTGTCCCCACTGGTGCTCACCAAGGGATGGAGAGCATTGGCTAAAGCTGGCATCACACTTCCCAAGTTTCCTGTCCTCTGGCAGCAGAAGGGATCCCAGAGCTGCTCCTCTTCAGGCCTTTCCCAAGTCTCCCCAGCATTTTGAGAGTAGGTTTCAGCCGGGTTCCTGAGATACCCAACACAGATTTCATGCAAAATGAAGGGGAGACCCCTGGAGAGCGAGCAGGGGCTGTACAAAGGTGGTGGCTCCTGTGTGGGAGCAGTTGCTAAAATTTGGCATTTAAGGTCTCAGCACCATCAGAAAATCCTCTTGACTTCACCAACCCAGACTTTGGTTTCACAAAGACCAAGTGGCAGCATGTGCCCATCCTCTGTGATGGGATTGTCTCCATCGGGGAATTTGCCTCGAGAGCTCGGCTACTTGTTCTTCTTGTTTTGTTTTTTATTTTTGGATGAAGCTTTTCGTGTGTTCCCCCATGTCCCGCTGAAGCCCAGTTTCCCAGATGCGTGTTTAGATGCACATACCAGTATAAACATGCTACAGGAGAGAGATGTTCACTTGCTTGGTTTCACCCCAAAATCCTGGGATGCCCATGCCTGGCCTACTTAGTTTTGCTGCATTGCTGGGTCTGGGGCTGAGTAGCCAAGGTTTAGGGTAAATTCTGTCGATGATGGCAGACAGGGGTGGGATGCAGGAGGATGTGGAAGTTTGCGAATCCAAGTGTCAGGATGAACATCCCAGCAGGCCACCTTCATCTTCCTCCTCGTCCACTGTGCCTGAGGCACACCTCGGGTCTTCTCGCTGCACACACCCACTGGTGTTCCAAGAAAATCACGGAGCGATCCCGCGTCAGAAATCAACAACGAGGATACAACCAGCATCCGTCTGCAGCGTTGGACCAACAACCCCTTTAAGACTCTTCTAAGATCACAAGTCTCCTTCATAGCAGGGATTGCTCATTAAAAAGAACTTTAAAAACCAACATAACCCTAAGAAAAACAGATGCTTTGGAGCAGAAGGTGTTAATTGAACTGATCCAGCCCTATGCCACGTCCTGGAGATTGGTGTGATGTTGTGGGGTTTTTTTTGTAAAAATCACATTATATATGATACAATACATTTTTTACAGAAAGCGTGGCATCTAGAAATAAGAGGTAGAACTACTCATAACTATATGTTTCCTGCTGCAGGAAAAAAATTCATTTTTCTTTACAGTAATTAAAAAAAGGTTAAAAAATTGTCAAAAAAAAAAAAAAAGAAGTTGTAGGTTAGGCCCCCATAATTTAAACAAAATAATCTACGAAAATAACACTCTTCCATGTACCTGACGGATTAAGTCCATTAAAGTGTTTCTTTTAAAAAAAATTGCATAGGAAAGGGACATTTCCAAACATGCTACAGCGATGGCAATGGTCTGTCTGTGCTGGGAGTGAAGTACCTTCTCTTTTATCTACAGGTGAGAGCACGTGAGGGTTAGCAGCACGTTCCAGCATCTCCGAGCAGTGGGAGCAGACATGGAATTAGCCTGGAGGTCAGTTCTGCTCTGCCAAACCCCAGCTCACAACAGCCAGTGCCTCTGGCATTGCCACAGGTGTGAGGTGACATCTGTAGCGCTCCTGCCCTCGCTGCGCTTCGGAGCCAGGGGAAGGCAATTCCGAGTCCTGGGCAGCGCGGGGCCCGGAGGGACCGGGGGGCGTGGGCAGGGAGGGGCAGCAGGGTGGCTCAGTCACCGGCGGGAGCAGGGAGCTTCTTACCATTTGGCTAGTGACAAAGTGAATTTGGAAAAGATTGGACAGACAGACAAATTACAAAGTAGTTTCTGTTCCCTTGCTCCTCCAGAAATAACCATTGTCTTCAGGCTCAAGTTCTATTCTAATTTGAGGCACAACTTTTACTGGAGTTCGTGGAGGGCTGCGAAGAAGAAGACAGACAAGGTCAGTGCAGTACGAATGCCAGGCTTTGGGAACAGACAGCTCAATTTAAGGTAAGGCCCACACACAGATAATCTGAATGAGCTGGTCTGAACACTGCTCACAGCAGCAGGCAAAACCACCCATTTCACTGATTGAGGAGCTCCAAGTATCCAGCCTTGGAGCCTCACAGAATCCCAAAACGTTTGGGTAGGAAGTGACCTGGTTGGAAGGGACATTAAAGCGCATCCAGTTCCATGCCCAGCCATAGGCAGGGACATCTTCCACTCAACCAGGTTGCTCCCAGACCTATCCAACCTGGCCTTGGACACTTCCAGGGATGGGCATCCTGGTGCTTCACCCCAGGCTGTGACAGTACCACTCAACTGCCATTGCAATAATCCAGGTGTTGCCACTGGGATGAATTTCAGCATCTGTCTAACACCTGTAAGCACAGACACATCTTTCATGTTTCAGAGGAATAAATTTGCCTTGGTCCCACTCCTGGTGCTCACAGGCCCAAGCTGACCCCAAGGGACTGGACTCTGCGCAATTATTGCTGCAATTTAAGATTATTATTTACTCTATTTTCCACCACAGATATGGAAAAATGGATTATTTCCCCTTGGCAACAACCCTCTGTGCTCCTCCCAGTAGCTCCACGTCTTTCTCCTGGTCTGTTTGCCAAACCAGTCCCCAGTACTGCAGCCACGAGGCCAGTGGAGCCTTCAGGTCTCTCACAGGTTCTCCACTCCCCATCCCAAGCACTGCCAGGGGCTGGAGTAACTATGGAATCCACTTGTTTATAATCACCTTGGGAAGCAGCAACCCAAGTGTAGGGAATGTCCTCCAAGTGTTTTTTAAGAATTCCCTGTAGGAATTGTGTTCTGAGGGGGAGCAGAGATGCATTTCCCGGGTGCTTACCTTGGCATGGCGTGTGATTGAAGGAAGGGAATTGTATCAGCACGATGTGTGGCGTTCAAGGAATGTTGGTGATTTTTCTCCTGGGGGAAGAAAGCCTTGCTGTCATTGCTGCAGCACCAACTGTGCCTCAAGCCCTGCCTCAGCTCCTCCAACCCACATCTATGTGCCAAGCTCTTCTCCTGTTAACTGCCACATGGATTTAGAGCTTGTTGAGGAAACACTCCATTCCCATCTCTCCTCTGAGGTAAAACCCCTTGGGGTGCCAACAGGCCCCGTTTCCCAGGGGTTCCCCCCTGTTTTGGGCTTGACACTTACCTGGGACCTACACCCCTCAGTTACCCCGTGCTCCCACTGTCACACCCTCATGGCAGAGCTACCTTTTCCTTAACTATTTTAGCCCTTAAAATGCTGGGGAAAAAAAGGCATCTGATCCTGAAATCTTGAGTAACAATATTTAGGATGCAATTTGTTTTTAGTACATCAGGAATGTACTAAAAGCACGGAATGAGGAGGATATGTGGTTGCCTGTGGCTGATTTTAGATGATGTGCTGACATCAGCAAAACATTAAGGATATCCAAACAGCCACAAAAATGTCTCCTTTCCAATGGTTTTGTTTCATAATCCCAATCTCTAAGTGTTTCTGTACCTAAAAGCCACAGGGTAATGCTTGGCATTCCCTGAGGCATCTATATGCTACCCAAAGGAAAGGGACCTGGCTCCCAGCTCGTAAGCCTATGGATAATTTAGGGATCTAAAGATCTGGGGGTTTAGATCCTGTTCCTAGGAAGTACTACCCTGGCAGTAGCACTAATTTATTACTTTAGTTTGTATTTCTCCCCTCCCACCTCAGAAGAAAAGGGCATATGACACCCTTAGTATGTTAAAAAGTCATCCCAAAGGCAAAAACACCAAGGTCAGCTGTGATTCCTCACTTAAAAGAGGAAAATGTAAAGTGGGAATGACTGAAAATAAAGATTAAATTCATCAGTTACAGCTATTAACATGAGAAATTAAAACCAAAAGGAAGAGCACAAACCACCTAAGAAGGGAAATATGTTAATGGTCAACTGATCTCTGCCTGTGCAGCTTAATGACACAAATAATTAATTACTCTGTTAAATGCTGATTTTGCAACTGCTTGGCACCTAAGGGAACAAACAGTGACAGGACAGCGCTGCAAATCCAGAACACCAGGCTCAGTGGAAAGAAAAATCCCACCATCAGCAGGTTAACACCAAGGGGGAGAGGGAGAGGAGAGGAAGAGAGAGAGTGGGTGGCCAGGAGACCTGTCAGGAGCTGGAGAAATGCACTTAAACTGGAGGCACCAGAAGGAACAACATTGATTTTGTAACCAGCAAAGAAAAAAAAAAAAAAAAAAAAANCAAAAATCTCACAAAAGCAAAATCTGTCATAAAGCAGGGGCCTGGAAATTAAAAAGGAGAGGGAAAACGAAAAAGAACAAGAGAATACTTCTGAAGTAAAGGTAAGATGAAAATTTTTTTAAAATCACTCAAAATATACATATATATTTTTTTGTAGTGCAAGTCAGAGTCAAGCAGGCATGCAAGAGCTTAGTTCTACTCACTGTCAGCAGGTTTGCTATCACTTAGGAAAGGTTCCTGCTCCATGATGTCCATTGGTATTTTAATACTTGGGACTTTTTCTGAGTAGGGGCAGTCAGACTGTGAAAGAAACGTGTAAAAGGTCTTAGAATATTCCCACTGCTCTCTCTCTTATCGTCTCCCACACATTAAAATTATCCTTCACATAATTCTGTAAGAACAGGTAAGAGAAAAGAAGGAAAAAGAGAAAAGCATCCTTCAGCTTAGCTGCCTGATTGATTCCACTGGTACCCCACTGCACCTCACTTCCCTTCATATCCTCATACTCCAAAAATAAAACAGATTGACAGAATCATCTTGTGGAATCGTGAATTGTAATAAATCTCCTCCTTTTCCACCCCATCCTCTTAAAAGACACCGTCCATTCTGCCTGGAGTTGGCTGCAGGAAATAGAGATGGAAAATGCATTTGTGGGCAGACACAGCAGGGCACTGGCTGCTGGGAAAGCTCACTCAAACCCTTTATCCTGCTGGGATTCTTGTAAAAGCCCTTGGTTGTTCCCAATTGCTCTACAGTGCCCAGATATGACATGGCAGAGGTTCCTTCTATCAGACTGGCTCAGCTCCCTCTTTAATGCAAGTGGAGTCAAACCCATTCTCAGTTACATCTCTGGTTCATCAACTCCTGAGCTCTTGGAAGAACTCTGTAACTCTGGCCCAGCCAGAGGAAACAGCAACTGGCTCAGGATGAGGCACAGGGGAAAGCCGGGGTCCCCCAGAGCTGGGGTACCAGCAGGATTTTACACCCCGCTGCCTTCTATCACCCACTTCTATCACTTCTATCACTTCTATCACTTCTATCACCTGCCTCTGCTTAGTAGGAGGTGCTTGGAATTGCTTTGCTTTTTTTAAAAACAAAGGGAACTCCTCATAGCCAAGGAAAGGCTGATACTGCCTAACTTGGCACAGGCAGGAAGGTAGGAATTGCCAGAAATGTTGGGACATCTTTGTTCCTGAAGAGAACCAGACCTACAACGCCAAGGTGGAGGGAGGAGACCTTCCAGTCAGGGCAGGAAAACACTAAGAAGGCCAGAGAATGTTTCTCCCTGGATTATTATTCTTATTTTCGATTTATTTTTTAACATAACTGATATCTAGTGCCTTATTTCATACTCCAACAGCAAGATGTTTCCTCGGGACAATTTTTATGAGCCTGAGGGACAAGCATAACTCAAAGCACAAGCAACACCCAGCAGTTCCCTTGGCTGAACTCCAATCCATGCATTGCCCCCCAGATCCCACATGATTAACTCTGGGGGATATTTCTGGAAGGGAAAGTGTGAAAATAATCCAACCAGTAATGCCCAGTGCTGTATGTTCAGGAAGCTGGCAAAAGCAAGTGCTGAAAAAAACCAGCAAGAATTAAGAACCAATATTTTGCATAAAATGTCTTATTGTACCTGGAATTGAGGAAAAGCCTGGGAAGAGAGGAAGTATCATAAAACATACTGGAGAGAGGGAAGCCATGGCTCGGGATATGACGCTGCTGGATTCATGCCAGTCAGGAGGAGGGGATGGAGTCAAACCTTTGCTGATTACTCAGTAGGGTCTCTTTTAATCTCGTTTTGGTTTGCTCAAAGGTGCTAAAGAAAACCCTTGCCCTAGGAACTGAAGGAATGATGGGACAGGCAGCTTGCTGTCTGAACTAAAAGCCAATCCTCCCAGATGTTTTTCCTGCTGTGCTAAAATGGGATTCTTCTCCAGCCTTAGGTGACCTTACCTCTCCCTACACCCAGGTAAGGCCCTTCTTCATGGACATGAGCAGAAGTGACACCATGCTTAGAACTCACCACGGAGTGTGTTTAGCACTTCAATATAAATTTAAAGGATTTGAGTTAGACCTGAGCAGGAGAACATTTCAAGGCACCAAGACTACAATTCCTTCTTCTTAGATATATATACAGGAGGAAAGAGAACTGTCAAAGGCACATGGGTCTGGTCTAGCCAGGTCACTTTTCACTACTTAGGGCATGCTGCCACCTGAGGGAGGGACAACCAGAGTGTACTGCAGGGGGCACGGATGCTCGGGAAACATTTAGGTGATGACTTTTACCAACACAAAGCAGTTTTTTCCTGCAATATGACAAATCACATCTAATTTGTGCTTTCCATAAGAGCTATTACAAAAATTATTTTAAAAAAAGAAAACCAGTAGGACCAGAGCTGCTGGTGAAAAGCATTCTCCTCCTAAAATGTAAGAGACAACAAAGGGGAGAAAGGCGTAGGAGGGAAGCTGGAGGAGGCAGGGTGATGAGAGGCATTCTAGCAAGGGGCATGACATCTCAGCAGGTACCTGGTGCTCTTGGGAAGTGTGATTTCATTCCTAGCAATGCACATGCCACCCACCACAGGCTGGAAAAGGGAAGGCAGTGTAGGAATTAAGTTTTCTTTGGGATCCATTTGCTGCAGCAGCAAAAGACCAAGCTATCAGCTCCACAAGTGGCTGGAAAATGTCCAGCCTCAGCACTGGTCAGGGCATGCAATGTGCCAGGGGTTAGCTGCCTAGGAAGGAGGAATGTGACATGAGCAGGAAGCTCCTTACATCATCATTGTCACTGTCCATACTGCCCTTCTTCTTTTTCTTCTTCTTCTCATCCTCTTTCTTCTTCTTGTCCTTTTCTGGAATGACGTCATCAAGAAAGCTTAAGTCATGCTGGGAAAAGAGGTAGTCCATGGCTTTTCTGACTGCCACCAGGGCCAAGATCTGCAAAGGCAGAGAGGGATTCCCAGTCACATTTTACCTTCCATTTGGAACACTGCATTCCTCTCAGTTCTGCTTCTAAGCCCACACTCTTGAATTCTGGCTATAAATGAACATACAAAGAAGGTGGTGAACACCTGCGACATCTCTCAGCTTGAGAGGTTGTGCTGTGACTGCCTTATTTCAGAAAAAAACAGAAGCAGTGGACACAAAACAGTATCATAATCACCCAGTACTCTTGTATTAGTAAATAAATAGAAAAAAAATGAGCCCTTTCATTTCCTTTTGGAGGCAGGTTCACGGGACAGTCTGAGTAATAAAACCTTGACTCATTTCTCACCACTTGCCCAGCTGAACTCCTAGGAAATCAGACGAGTGCCAGTCCATGCCCCAGAGTTTGCAGAAAAAAGTTGACTGGGATTGTGGCAGCAGGAAACTGGAGTAAAAGCTTGTTCTGTGCAAGACTGCAATGAAAGCACTAGGAAAAAAGGAAGGGATGTGTCTGAAATGGGAGCTTACACCGACACTGGGTCTGACACCCCCAGCAGAGGCCATGAGATCCCACAGAGGCTTTGCCAATGGGTCCATCAGCAGGCTGGAAGCTGTAACCTATTCCCAACAGGCTGCCTTTAAGGACAGCTTTGTCCCAAGCCATCATGATCCACAGCACAAACAATTCCCAGGAACAGACCTCAAGCTTTGACTTGTGTAACTTAAGATGCGATTACAGACGCGAGGAATTCCTCAGGGGTGGAAAGATGCCATGCAGACACCCGGGAGGATCCCACTATGAACCACTGTGCTGAAAATGCCTTTCCTCCAAATAAACAGGGACCTGGCTGTTGGCCAAATCCTCACAAACTGAAGTTTGCAGTTTTTTGCTGATGAGGGCAGAAAATTGAGCTTTTGCCATCATATCCAGCTCCACCACAGCTGTGGCTGTGCCTTCCCTGAGTCTGCACCATTCTAACAAACTTTGGCAGCCTTGGATTTCACTTAGATTCTAATATGGGCAAAGAGATTTTAGATTCCAACATCAGTGCAACACAGGCATGCAGAGCATTGCGATGCAATGCCACGTCAGAGGGAATTACTGATTTTTAACATCTTTTACAGAAGCATGTGTCTCAGCAGTAACATTTCGAGGATTTTTTACTTGCATCATCTTTTCTCATATCCTCATCTTGTTCTTGACCTGGGTTCTGCCCTCCCTCCTTCTCTCCCTTGAATATGCACTGTAGCTCCTACCTGCCCCCACAACCCAGATTTCACTTGTCCATAAACTTGAAATTAGGTGATATGGGGCCAAGATTTATTCAGGAGTTTCAAAAAGCTTTGCCTATGCAGAAGTCTGACCCATCTCCAAGCCAGAGTGCCTAACAGTGTCTACAGCTCTAGTAGTAACATGAATAATCACCCACTGATTGTTAACAACATTAGTGTCTTTTTACTTGAGTTCAAGGAACATTCCCTTTCCCTCCCTTTGGCATCCCTCTTAGCACTGAGCTTCCTTCTTTGTTTTGTCAATTTGTGCTATTTAAAAGCCAGGGAGACATTTTGTATCTTGCAGCTGGCGTGGACTAAAACAGAGAAAAGCTGCCCCTCTCCTTGGTCCATGCAGCTCAAGGAGAAACCACAGCAAATCTAACCTTGGCAGCCAGGAACAGTCAACACTAACTACACCTTCCTGGGAAAAAATTAACCTTCCAGGCTCATTTTTCTCCAGAGGATTTCTGTAAAGGCAGCCACAACCACACTGACCCCATGCAGTCCTACATGAGGGCCATGAGTGGTGCCCCGAGTCAGAGACTCAGCAGGGAGAGGCTGGATTTACACATTTACAGGAGTGTAGAAGCAGGGGAGGAGCAGGCTGTGGTGAAAGTGAGGGATGTGAAGGAGAGCATCACCTACCATGACAGGGAATATGATAGCAGCCACGGTGGATTTGAGGATCCAGAGGAGGGCCAGGCACACCACCTGCAGGAAGGTGAAGAGGTGGACCCTGCGCAGCGGGACGTGGCGCAGGTAGATAAAGTCAGGCTGGTGTTTTAGAGGCATCAAGAGCAGCTTCAGACGATCCATGAACTGGAAAGGAAAATGAAGAGATGTTGAAACAAAACCCAGGATGCACAAAAGAGTGAAAACAAGATGAATGCCCAAACCAGGATCAGCATCACACTCTGGGGCATTTCCTCCCTTTCCCTGCTCCTGCCGAGGAAAGACATTCAGCCTTTAGGAACATTGCTTTTGTTTTCCCCAAATAAATCAGGAGCAGAGGTCACCAGAGGCGACGGCAGACACTGCATTTTCAGAAAACAGAACAGCACCTCACCAAAGAGCAAGGAAGCCAGGCAGCTTTCCCAGCAGTGGCCCTTTGCCCTGTGCTGGACCAGATGGACTTGGGAGTTAAACCAAAAGGGGCATTTCTTATTGAGTAAAAAACACTCTTGATCCCAGTCCCCCCACCACCTGGGTCGGGAGCAGGGGAAATCCCCTACAGGAGAGCCGGCCCGGGGCCAGCAGGACAATCCCCTCGTTGTCCCCTGCCGGAGCACGGGCTCCCTGCCCACTGCTGGGACCAGACAGAACCCGCACCACTGAATGGAAGCTGGAGCTGTTTCACAGAACAGGAGGGAATTCTGGGGCTCACAGAACAGGCAGTCCCTTCCCCTTAGGGCACAACTCAGCACGAAAAAGAAAGGCCACAATTAACAGGGTGCCAGAAAGCAACAAAACCATTTCCAGCCTCCTTGGGACAGCTACAGGCACTGGACAAGAGAATGGCTCCTTACATAAGATTTCCTCAACGACAGAGGGGCTTGGCTTCCCCTCCCTGTAGAACAACATCCCTGCTCCTTAGCATTGAGAAATAACCCCGCTGCCATAAATCATCCTCCTTGTTTGCCTTCAGTCTGTGGCAGAGGACCCAAACTACCCTGGGAGTGAGCCCAAGCTGGGGCAGAAGCCTGCAGAATCCTGGAATGGTTTGGGTTGGAGGGGATCCTAAGGGGATCCTCTTGTTCCACCTCCCTGCCACGGGCA